>VWZK01017384.1:39382-53851 GCA_013396935.1 Baryphthengus martii
AAAAAAAAAAGAAGTAAGCATTCCAACAAGATTAAGTGCTTTTGTTGAATTGGAACCGGAATATTAGATTTCAGTTTACAAGAACTAGGTACCAAAGAAGACACAGATAAACTAAAGAAGGAGCTGGGATTTCTTTAGCTTTGAGAAGTAGTGTTTCTAGCCTTTCTTGCCCTCTGGAAAGCTTTAGCAAGCTGCTCCTTCTCCAGTGGAAGCGAGATTCATGAATTCGGAGCCTATTGCGACAGCTTCTCTCTGACATGGCATGTCTGGGTCTGGTGGCAGAAGCAGCAGCGAGCCGGTGGTGCTGGCCAGTGCATAATCAGAAAGTGTCCCTTGCTGGTAGCAGCCTCTCATCAAAGCACTGCTCTTGTCACCTGGGCCAATGAGGCAGCATGTGGACTTTTCCTGCAAAATCTATTTCAGTACTTAAGGTAGAAAGGGATTTTTACACCTTGCAGCCCAACGAGATCATAAAAACATACGTCTGCTCTGCTGAGCGATGACTGGGTCTGCTCACAGCAATTTGTAAGGCCTAGAGGTTGGTGAGATGTCCCCCCCAGGACACCATGCTGGTGACACTACTTCAGAGAAAGGTTAGTTGTTCCAGTGAAAAGAATGGAAAAATCAGGTTTAAATCCTTGTCATGCAACAAACACCTGGGTATGTGCTTTGCAAAGTGTTTTCTTTATTTGTGCCTCAGCACCCTTAAAATAAATTGAGACTCATGAACAATGAATGATCTTGACTCATAGAATGACTCAGAACAACGAATGATTTTGAGATACAGTGGTAGTAGGGGTAAGGCAGGTACTTTACCTCTCCTTTCAAACAATATTCTATATAATAGTATTTAAAAACATTTGAAATGGACTTTTGTGGGTTTTTTTTTTTACTAAGCTTTTGTTAGACTTGCTTTTTGTTATTTGTATAAAAGGAAATTGAGCATCTATTACTATATGTTTGCAGAATGAAAAAATTAATAGCTGGATGCCTTTATTTCTGAGAGATGAGACTGAACAAGATAGCCTTACACAGCTACATTAATAAAAGTAATTCACACCAGGTAATCGATGAAGATAAAATTATACAGAAACATGAGAATAAGCCAGAAATAGGATGAATCTACTTCCAGATTATGGAAACAGAAGTATTAGGGATGTTGTTAAACATTTTGTTAAACAGGTTGACACGAACCCTTTGATTCATAAATACTCTTGAATTTAACAGGAAAAGGTGTTCCATTTTAATAACAGAATCACTCAACATGTATGTCAGCTGATACAAGAAGGTAGTAGAGGGTTAATGTTTTAGAAATTAACAGCTATTGTCTCCTGGCTTCAGTGTTCTTTTTCATTCCGGAATGTCTACTTTCTCCTAAGTGCTAATAATTTATGCATTACAATTAAACTTAGAAAATGATGATTAGAACTTCTTTAAATTTAGACTAACTTCCTAAAATCTTATGGGAGCATTTAAAGGTTAGTTCCTTTATCTGTGTGTTATTCAACTGCAACAATACAGTTTGGAACTTTAAAATTACATGAAGCACGCAAACTTGTCAAGGTTTCAGTGAATGGTATTACAAGGTAATCCTACCATTTTCATGACAATTGATGAAAAAAAGCAAGCACAGTGATTTCTCTTAACTTCAATGACTGTTCAAAGACATGAACATGTTCGATGTTTCAAGGGACATTTAGACCTTTCATTGCTGCCATAGGGTATAAGAGGTTAAATCTTGATGGTACTACAAACTAGTACTGTTTCAAAAGTTACTGTGGTTCTGCAAATGTAAGCCATAATACCATCTATTTCACACATGCTAAGCATCACAATCCAGGGGTAAATGACACACAAAACCGAAAGAGAGCAGCAAATTCATACCCTGCAGAGGCCAGCTAGTTAGTGGCTGCCTGCACTCCTAGACAGTAAGGGTCAACAAGGTGTTTGGAGCATATAATGTATGGTGAGATGCTGAAAGAACTACATTTTTTCAGTCTTAAGAATAGAAAGCTAAGGGAGGACGCATTATTACTATCTTCAACTACTACATGGGAAGAAGAGATGGTCGAGTCAAACTCTTAATAGGCGCGCACAAAGATGAGAGGCAAGGGACACAAGCTGGAAAGTGGGAAATTCAAACTAGATATAAAGAAATTCTTTTTCACCACAAGGGTAGTTAAACACTAGGACAAGTTATCCAGGGTTCTCCATCCCTGGACATATGTACAACTCACTTGAATGAGGCCCTGAGCAACCTGATGTATGGTGGCCCTGCTCTAAACTAGGCTCGGACCAGATGATTTCCAGAGGTCCCTTACAACTTGTATTATTCTATAATTCTAGGAAACATGTCTTCACAAAATGAAGAATACATGGAAAAAAAATAAATAAAAAGGTTTTGAAGATTTCTGCATCTTAAAATGAACACAGTTAATAACATACCAGTATCCAGCAGATGGATGCTAAGATCCTACTATTGCTTTAAGATGCACTGTTCTTTCTGTGTTGTCTTACACTGTTGCCATCACTGTTATACCCATACTGACAAAAATTCAACAGGCTCTCCAATTACTTTTCTCCTACCTTCTAGCAATAGACACACTTGAATCAGGGAGCAGGAGTTCACATAAAACCTTAGAAATTACGCCACAGAAAGCAGCTGTAAGTTGGCAGAGGAAAACTCTATGTAACAAAGGGCCTTGTCTTCCTCTAATAATTTGTTTTTTCCTGAACTTTTTTTTTTCTTTATCTCAAATACAGGGTCACAGCAGCCACTCAAAAAAAAAAAAATCCATACTAGATTATTTCAGATAATGTTTTACAAAGCATTATACATAATGAGAATGTCAAAGATCAGCAAATTGTTCCAATGGACTTTCCATCAAATTGTGTTTACAATTACTGAGAGGTTAGAGTTGCAAAGAAATGAGCTAAAATTTCAGCATTCTGTGGCTACAGCAGTATTTTCAGTCTGAGGATTTCAGTTTTCTGGCCAGCTTGACAAAACTAGTGTAATTCTGTTTTTCTCAAGTATAGTTAGGTTTATTTATAGCAAGGTCAACTCATATGAAATATCTTGTACCTCTTTACACACTAGAGAAATTGTCATGCAAGTAAAATTCTAGATGGTGTTGTTTTTCTGTAACAGCAGGTAGTAAGAACCAGCCACCACAGAAATTGCTTCTCTGCCTTTCAGGCTTGATATTCAATGCACAAAACATTTCATAGATAAAAATATACTGCAGCTTATCTCCATGTAATAACAGTGAGCACACATCTTTCAAAGTACACTGTAGGCCCCAAACACTGCAGGGGCTTTGAGGCAACTACCCCATGGAAGCCCTCATCTAACAATCTGACAACTAAATATATGGTCCAAATCTTCTACAGAAACCCGGGGAGATAAAATCCTGCTGCAAAAATTTTGATCTGAAATTTCCCTCCATCTCCAAATTCTGTGGGAAAACATTCTGCAGTGCATCAGCCATCTCTCTTTTACTTCTCTTCCCCTCAATCCCTTCCTCTTTGGCAATCTGACTTCATGGAGAGGAAAACTCACAAAATCTGCTAATGATAGAACTATATTTAGGAGTATCTTTCCACAGAGTTTTCTGGGTCTCCTGCCTTCCACAGCTCTAGCACTATCCTTTTTCTCCGCTGTTTTTTATGACAGATGCTCATACAGCTTTCCCAATCTGTCATTTAAAATGACTTCCCCAATGCCACAAGCATCTGCATAAATCCTGTTGGTGCCCTTCGATTGTGTTGATGCTACTCCCTTCTATTGCTTTGGAAATTAAGAGGTCTTCCTTGTCCCAAAAGTAGGTTCCACGACACCTCTTGCATTTTTTTTTTCTCTTCAGTATTACTGTGCACTCGGGCTGAGAACCAAATGCACATTTAAGCATCTTTGATACATGCCAGGTAAAATTTGAACAACAAAGTCATGAAGTGTGTTTACAAAAATGTGGGTTAAGCCATCTAAGCGACAGTGACACAAGCACGTCCCTGACAAACACATCTCTGGATAAGCAATGTGCTGTACTGTGCACACCTAGAGGCAGCACTGTTTTGGCTGAGCTGATTGTCTGGGTATCTGCCTGGCCCATAAAGTCCTTTTAATTTCACAAAGTAGGTGCTTCTAGTCCTAAATTGCCTGAGGGCTCAATTGATTTGTTTTGCCCCAAGAATGTTAAATACACACTTGAAAACACTGAATGTAAGCCACAGACAATTTTATTCAAGATGAATAAAGGATGAAGAGGAGACAGAATCATTAGGTTCCACTAGTGTTGTGAACACTGAAGGGGTATATTACGATAAACACAAATCTGGCATGAAAGAGGGTGAAATGCTCTGAAAATCATAAGGACATCACCACAACAAAATTACCTGTCACAGTCATGACTACCTTTGCACTATGAGACAGAAATGAAGTCCACAGAAGCCAACAGTCATGTTGCCTCATAGGCAGGATTTTGTGACCTTAAGAAAACATCACTTTCGAATGGAGCTGGCTTAGAGCAGAGAGTCAACCCATCAGTTATTGTACTCAAAGAACAGCCTGAAATACCTAATTCAAAACTGGTTTCCTCTTCTACAGCTGCCTGCTTAACATTATGCACTATCAGGTTGCCTCCTCTTTAGCCTTAGTTCTCTGTTGACTAGGTGTCCCTAGAAAGGCAAATTTCTCCTGGGTAAATAGCTCAAAAGATGGATGCAGTGACACATCTCTCGTCTCAGCTCCCTTTCATGCACTAGCAAGCACATGCTGACCAGCAATCACATGCTTTGACCTTGGGCACGATCAAAACCTTCCAGCATTTCTAATGAGATATAAAGTACTTCCACCTGAAGAGTTCCTCAACAACACTTAATCTATGAATGAACTGGAACATTATATTTAAATGCATCATATATGAAGGACGTATCACCAACATGTTCTGTTACTTTCTATAATGATTATTTTGTTTCCTGACTGTACGTTCAATAGAATACCGATACTCAGTTAAAATACCTGTCTCCACCGCTTGCATCTCTTCAGTAGGCGTGTACTTCTGACACAGAACTGAGTAGAATATAATGTTTTTAAGTATAATTACATTAAGTTGATCAGGTACATTACTCATTTACATTCACAACTATTCAGTTTAAACAGTTCCATTTTAGCATCTTATGTCAGGAATTTATAGTTTATTGACTCATTTTCTATACTGTGACCATTTTTATAGGAACATAGAAGAAAACAGTGTATGTGAAAACTTCTTGGAAGGTTTTCTTCTAAGAACTGTTTTGTTGTTTTTTTGTTTGTGTGGTTTTTTTTTTTTTTTTGTTTTTTTTTTTTTTACAAAATTTATATTCTAGTTATTAAAAGAAAATTTGTAGAAGCCAAGAAGCACACTTAAATGTATATCACATTGTCTAGTGCTGTTTAAATTTGTTCCTTGAAACATCTGCTTTTCAAGCTTTATCTACCTGCCTGGTGATAGTCAAACAAATTACTGTAAGAATTTTTTTTGCCAGAAGAGACGTCTGTCATTTCACAGAACAGATGCAGTGAAAAGAAGGTTACTTGTCTTCTGTTGAAATATGTTGAAAACAAAACTTGTCAAAACAAAACAAAAGCTTTGGTTTTCTGGTATGTCCATGAAGATCTACACCAGCCAAGCCCTTAAATAAACAGTCATGACTGAGCCCCTCACCAGAGGCTTAACCATGAACAGTTCAGCATGTATGCTTCATGCTCACTTTTCTTCAGTATCTAATGATGCAATCTTTTGCCCATCTGATTCAATACATATACATACATACATTCAATACATATTTCAAGCTTTAAAATGTTGTAAACAATTTAAAACTACTACTAAGGGTTGTTGGCTGGCAGAGATGTTTCTCAGCCAATATCGACTACTTCTGGGACTTTTTTTGGGTGCAGTATGGTTGAAATAAATACCTTACTACGAAGAATACAGAAACCATTCTGAAAAGCACTGAACAGGTATTTATCACACACATATTTATATCAAAGCCTGGCATGTATTTAAAGACAGTATCAACAAGAAGACTTCTCAAACCAGATTCATAATCTTCAATGGAAGTCTATCACATTATCTCAGAACAGAGAACAAACTCAAGGAAATATGTGCAGTCTGGAGGGCAAGAACAACCCTTGCGCATGTACATCCCCAGCAGCCAAGCCCAAGCAGCAGAAATTCAGGAAGGGACAACATTTATCATTTCAAATTGTGTATTTCAGCATAATGGTTTTATGGGCTGGTGATTTTTTGGAGATCAAACAAGCTTTATAATGACCTATTACAGAAATTCTTGTTTAAAATGCTGACACGTGAAGGAAAACATAAATAAATTAAATTAGCTTAGTCCATTGACTCACACAGAGAAACAAATACTGAGGAAAGTGCTAAAGAAAGTCTCTGCTTTTAACTCCCAGTTTTCAGAATCTGGCTTCAGACTATTTCACCTCTTCTCATATGCCAACAGCAATATGGATAGGATTACTTGAAGAGTAAAATACCACACAATGTAAGAACTTCAGAGTATCGTCCTTTGAAGAAGCAACAATGCTTATGGGATCCATGGCATACCAAAAGTACCAGCTGAAGGGGTTGCTTAAAGAGAACAAAATGAATGTTGTAAAACACTCCAGTGCAACACTTTGAAATGTCTCATATGTGCCTTTTGAGGAAACAAAAAATGGTGGCTGTGATTGCTTTTCATAACTGATAACAGCATTTTGATATCAGATCTTTCTTTTTGAGGTAGAACCTGTGTGAAACAAGCAGCTGTACATCAAACCCAACATATTCTTCCAAAGAACTAGAAGAAAGGCCTAAGATATAAAAGGACTGATAATTATAGCAGCACAAACACAATGAGCTCTGAGTGTAACTGATGGTGAGCTGAACTGTTCTTTCAAATAGAAAAAAAAAATCAAACTCTATTTTCAACCTGTTTAGGCAAAGTTATTCTAGCGCTAGGATTTTAATAGTGTTTTTGCACCTAAATTATAAAGAAAACTTTTATTCCCAGAACACCCTTAAAACGAGTCATTTCAATAGGTTATGCCTCATGAAACATTTTAAACAAACTTGAAAATCAGTTGTAAAGAAAGAGATGTTACATTGGTTCTGGAAATTTTGGAAAAAGCAAAGTCATTTTTCTTTACAGCATTATGTGCCAGTAACATCTCTGATAACACAACAAACCAAATATTTTAAGAGATTTTATGAGATTACATTTTTTCCCATTTCACTCACTCATGTTCATAACAATGCTGAATCACAGAGCTGCAGCCATGCTCCCTGATTTGTGGTATTTCCTACATGATAGAAGGCTCTAAAATTCTACAGGAGTCACTGTGCCTGTGGAGGAAACCAACCAGGACCAAAAGAAAGCGCTGGATGGATTTGTTCACTGTGTGGTACGTATGGGGAAAGGCAAGGCAGACTTTCAGAGGTTCCTTAAAAGAATAATGAATTAAACGAAGCAGGCCCTTCTCTTAGTTACTGTTATTATTAGTAGCAGGAGAAGGAGTACCAACTTTATTTTACATATATAGTTCTCTATCATTCCGGGAAATTGGAATTAGTGACATATACTATTTGGAGAAAGCAAGCACAAGACCAGTTCATCCCTGTGCATCTTTCATTTTCTATGTGAACCCCACGAAAGAAGAGACTAAGCTTTAGGAAATCCCCCTATTTGCTTTATGTCCAAAACACAGCCTGCTGGTGCCCAGAACTGCTAGGTTCCTTCCCCACCCTTCAAGAGCTGCTGACTCCTAGTAGAGCATCAGCTTTGAACTTTGCCATCACTCGTAACAGTTAAAAAGCAAAGGCACAATCAACACACAGGTTCTGCTTTGTATTTCGCACGTGTTCATAAGTATTTAACGTTATAGAAAAGGGGATCTAGAGACATGAAATCACATTCTCTTCAAGAAGAATGAGGATGGGAATAGCTGCAACAGTGAAACACAGCTCCTAGGAAGTAAGTAGGAGTTCAAATAGCAAAACCAGATTTCAAGTCAGAATACTAGCCAATGCTCTATTCATTCTTGTATGGTTAGCAAAAACCACATGGGCAAACAATACCTACTTTAGGATGTTTTTCAACATTTTTTCCCTTTTCTTTCTCCAATTAGTTGCTCACTTTACTGTTGCTAAATTCCTTTTCTTTTGTATTTTTTTTAAAATTCATTTTCTGTACATTGAAGCAAAATTGAAGAAAAGAAGTGAGAAAGCGATGGGGCAACTAGGCAGGTAAAATCCTTGTAAATCCTAACTGCTTAATACTCTGAATCTTTTCAGGGAGATAAAACCCCATAGGCATGCTCTGGGTTGCCTGATGTCTGAGCAGGAAGAGTTTACTGCAGATTTGGAAGCTTGACTTGTTAAAAAAAATGAAAGAAAGTGCAAGAAATTAAGATTTCTCTGTTATGCTGGGGTTTTCTACAACACAAGCTTCACTGATCAACAGAAATATAAACAAACAGAAATTAGGAGCCTTAGAAGTGGTCACAAACTGCTGAAGGTCTCCATTTAATTAGCATTCAAGCTACTAGAGAACCATCTAGCTCATTTTGATTCATTATGAAACGTTACTGGAGAAACAGAAAAATAACATAATTCCTAATGATTAAGACTGCCATTATGTATATTTGTATAGGCATCAGATTCTTTTCAAGCTGCTGGGATCAAGCCAGGATTCCAATTTTTGCCTGAAGCAGGCAAGAAACTCTGTTGAAATAAAACTTGAACATTCCTATTGCAAACAAAAGTATGCCTTGAGAATGTATGCTCAGTTCAATTGCCTCGTCTTGCTTTAACCTCTGCTGGCAGCTAAGCACCATGAAGCCACTCACCCACCACTCCTCCCCCACCCCCCATCACGGAATGGGAAGGAGAACTGGGAGGAAGAAAAAAAAGATATCCCAGAGGCTGAGATAAGGACAGCTTAACAAAATTACACAAAGAAAGAGGAAAAAAAAACCCAACAGTACTAATAAGAGTACTAATGAAACAATATATAAAGCAAGTAATAGAAGCCAGGAAGGCTCTACCTGTTCCCAAGACGCCAACTCTCCCTGCTTCAGCCACACTGAAGCTACACACAGAAGCACGTTGAAAAAAAACCAGACCAGACCAGCCTAGCCTATATGTCTTATAGAGGGCATGACTAAGTATGGCATCAAATGTACCATTGGCTGGTTTGGTTCTTTATCCCGGCTGTGGCCGCTCCCAACTGCTTGGGTCAGCAGCTGCTTGTGGTAATTAACCCAAACCAAATCCAGGACACCTGGATATACACACAGGCGCAAAGTCTTTGCATCATCTAGTGGAACAGAAGTGCTGTTATATGTCTGCTATATAGTCTTTAATGTGCTTCAAGCATCTTATGTATCGCTCTCGCTGTGGCACCATATTAAGCTGTAGTATCACTTGTTTTTTTCCTTTAGCAAAAGAAGATCTAATTAGGACCTACTCAATGGATAGGCCAGCAATCAACTCTTTATCTTGCTTGCTTGCTCGCTCACCTTAACTCCCCCAAATAATCCAAACCTGAATATTACCTCATGTATTCAATGTAACATGCATAATATTTCATACATGGAGTTACTAGGTTACCTAGGTCTTGAGCACTGTCAGCTACTGTTATTTGACAGCCTCCACTGAAGTGTAGTAGCAAGAAGCCTGCTCAGGGTATGTAAAACCAGATCATTTGGATGAAAATGTCTACAAAGATCATTAAGTTTTACCCTTTGACGCCTCTCTAGTTATTTTCAGTGATTCTTCTCTCACTCATAAATGTGTGAGTATCGGCAACAGAGAGTAAAATTTAGACACGCTTAAATTTCAGGGCTAAAAGTCACTGTTTCTGATTTATGACTGGATGTGAATTAACCGTGTTTTCTTTTGCCTATGTATCAGAGGATACAGAGTGGACTGACCAGGATATGTATCCTCTTAGCTGCCAGATATTCACACCCAGTATTTTGGTAAAGGCAGAAATTGAAAAGGCACGCTGCTAAGTGAAAAGAACTACAGCAGCTTCATTGCTGGTCTACAGCAGGGTTACAGCTTGGGACCTAGAGAGCAGCATCCCTCTCATTGCTCTCTGTGGAAAGAACTACAACACAGCTTCAGCTGGGGGCCAGTTTCTTTCAAGACAATAAAAGAGCTGTGTTGACGCATCTCAGGTCTGAACAGTATCACCTTTGCTGCATGATCTTCCTAGGAGTGCTTCTGAATACTAAAAACAGTCTGAAATTTATGTATATCACCAGAAGAATAAAAGGCCAATGAAAAGTCTACTTCCATAGCTCTTTTTCCCAAAGGAAAAAAACAACCAATCAAACTCCCCCATATTAATTATTTTCTTTAATCCACTATACAAGATACCTATTTTTATAGCTTCCTTCATGGATTTTGTAAATTCTGAATATAAAAATATGGGCATTTTTGGCGGGAAAGATAATGCGTATGTATAAATTATTCACAATATACTTCAAGCTCATATAAATCTGCCCTCATTGGTACTATACTCAAATGTAGATTTGTGTAATGATCATCAACTTACTCTGACTTCATAAGAACTGTACCAAATGTTTTACCTGTGTTTGCTGTGGTAACTGAACTCTGATATGGGCAGCAGCATATTTACGCGGTTTGTACATCAGTAAGGTTTTAATAGCAAATTATACTGCTAGATTTAGTTTCACTACACTGGATTAAGGTAGAGGGTTATTACAGTTGTGATTTAATAATCTTGCAATTTTTAGGTTACAAAATCTGAATTTGTATTACCCCTCTATATACTTTACGTTCCCTACTCCTACCATTATTATAACACACAGTCTTTAGGTTACTTTGGTTAATTGTAGAACCATTGCTTCTATTACAACCTTGAGCCACCCACATAGTATTTCTTTACACATACATGGGACTTGAGACTTGTAGGTTTATCTTAGTGTGATTGCCAATTAATTTGATAGTCATTTTACCACTGAACTCACACAGTAGCTGGCCATAGAGAAACATTATTTTTTTCCCCTATAAGCAATAAGAGTCACATCTGATGACCATTATCTGTGTTATGGTATTTTCTTTTTTTTTTTTCTGCTAGAGTAAATTATACAGTAGGATGAGTAAAAGCCTTTTCCATCTGTAATTAGTATTTGAATTAGCAGGAAGGAGGAAAACTCATAACTTGTTTTTTATGGTTTTACAATTTCACTGAAACTGTGGGACTCGGCAATAAAGAGTCTAAATTTGTAATTAATTTTGTTAAGATGTGTTATATCACTATTATTTATGGCAATAACAGAAGAATTGAATTGCACTTTCAAGCACCTCTGTCTCCTTCACAACCATTAGATTTTTATTGGGCTTACTTACAAACAAAATTTTAAATTTAGGAGAAAAGGTTTCAAATTCTGTAACAGCGAAAGAAAACACACTTCATTTAAAAACATTCTTCAGGAAAGCAAAAAGTACTTTACTGTTATGAGTACGTGTACAATAAGTTACTCATTTACTTTTATGTTTTCAGGGTTGAGGCCTAATTAAAATACACCATAGCACCTGTAAAAAACAATTTTCAGTGCCAGTATTTGCTGGTTTTCACAAGCCTTCAGAACCAGTCTTGTGTTAGTCTTTAAATTCTACACGGGTAGCTAAACGTAACTTTGTAAAAATAATCTTTCACAACATCACAGACTACTTAAAACAATCTAGCTTTAGTAATTTATAGCAAGACAGACTCCACTTGAAAATGGAATGGCTTTGTCTTTTTAACAGACAGTAAGAGAGCAATGGTTTTGTTCAGAGTTCCAACCAAACTATGTACTCAAACAACAGATACATTTTGCAGGTACAGCTAGAGCCACGGTGGGCAGGATGACAAAAATGTTCTCAAGCTGCACAAAGACGTTTCGCCATCAGTGCCCTGCTAAACCTCATTCTGCCGAAAAAAGACAGGAAGGCTCTTCTAAAACTATCATAACTCAACACAAATTTCTGAACGGCCAGTTCATGAGAAAAACAGGGACAGAGGAGATCTGGAAAATGTTGATGATTTTTGTAACGATCACTGACTTTGTCTTGATTTTGTAAGATTTGCATCAAATTATTTTTACCTATGTTTGCTGAGCTAAGAGGACTCTGATATGGGTAGCAGTATATTTGTGTTGTTTGTACATCACTAAGGTTTATATAGTAAATTATATTGTTACAAGATTTAGTTTAACTAAATTGAATTAAAGTAGAGGGATACTACGGTTGTGATTTAGTCATCTTGTAGTTTTTAGTATTTTTATCTGTGGTTATTAAATTAATATATTAAGATTTACTTCTCTTAACATTGCAACAAAAACGGCCTTGTCTTCTACAGCTATCTTAGTCAATAACTTAACAGTTATAAAAACCTATTTTGATTTATTTTATTATTTAATAAACAATAAAATAGAGCTATGATTTAAGGCTGATTATAGTTTTATTCATGTAAATGTTGAATATGGTTTTATTTATTTATTTAAATGACAATCAATATAAGATTTGCAAGTTTTTATTCTATGCATAAAATATAAGAATATCAGAAAATACCACGATCTTGTCCAATTCCATTTACAACCAGATGAAAAATGAAATACATAAAGTTCCTCTTTTTTACTCACCTATTTTCTGACTCCAGTGTCTAGAAACTTCCTGCATTGGTGATTGTATTCATATCACTCACTTTTTTTTCCATATAATTTCTAATTTAATTTAACTGCTACCACCTCTCTTTCCAGCTATCTCTTTTCAAAGCTGACGAGTGCTAGTCTGTTTAATCTCTGCTAGCACAGACATCAACCATCCTTCTCACATTTTTTTCTCATTCCTATTATATCTTTCTGATGCTATATAACTAGAACTTCATACAGTATTCCTGATGCAGAGGTGCAGTATTAAGCATATAAGGCATTCCATAAGGTGCACTACTTTAGGTGCACCACATTTATGCAATGACATAGCAATTACTTCTATTTGGGCATCTACTCCTCTCCTCCTGGTGCCACCATTCTATCTGCCTTTCTGTATTGTCGCTGAATCCTGACTTGTTTTCAAAGAACTAGCTGCAATGATCCAACACCTCTTTACAAAGTATTATCAGCAGTTCATTCAGACCTCACATTCATTGTCCAAGTGTGTACAGTTGAATTGGTTTTCTAGAACCAACGCATCACTTGCAGTTACTACTTTTGATATTTTCATTAGATTGCTTTTGCAACTGTGCATTGTGATTCTACAATTTCTTTTTAAGCTAGTTTGATATCACATGCCCATAATGGTCAGGTCTTTTTGTTTAGCAGCCTCTCCCTGTACAGTGTAACCCAGCTCTTCCTTCTCTCTCTGCTTGGCAGTTGCCCTTTCTCTCCCCAGCGAAGAGCAAGAGTGTCATGGGGTCAAATGACTGTGTAGATGACACAGCAGGGCCCCCCAGCTTGTTTCTTGGTAGTAAAACAGTTAATACTACTTCAGATATCAAACGAAAGACTTTTGTACTCTTCATAGTCTTGAAATTTCTCAAGATTTTAAAAGCGGTTTGTGAAAATAGGACTACTGGGCAGGAGGGATGGGGGGAGATTACCCCCCTAGTATGTGAAGGAAAAAATATGCACCCTTTCTGGTAGATTTCTAGAAATGCTCCAACATTGAAATTATGAATTGTTCATAATTTAATCATAAAAGTGATTTCAAAAGTTATGTGAATGGAAAGGTAGTCATGTATTTTTGTTAAATACTCTCACTATATAAAAGATCTGTGAAAAGGGAATGGGGACTGTTCAGAATATGAGTTTAAATTTATTTTAAATCTCTGTTATAAAAATACATTTGTACTATTGCTGTCTAGTAGTGGTAATATTTAGCATTACCTACTATGGTAATGTAGATGTTCAGATACATATTTTGAAAACAAGTGAAAATTTGAAGTCCCAGTATTTTTTCTTTCTTTGAAGCAGGTCCTGTGAACACTTCAGACAGAAATCGGGTCTTATCTTAACATTCACACCTTATCAAAGTTGTGAAGCTTTACATAAAATGAGCAAATAGAGTAAATGCTTGATAAGTGCATAACAATATAAATACTTTACCTTATCACAAAAATTATTTATCTATAATAACAGACTGAGAGCCAAGAAAAAAAGAACAAACCAAAAAAATCATTTTTGTTCTACTTGTCTCAGTGTGCAGCAAACACGTGGAAAAAAAAAAAAGAAAGAAATTAGTCGAATATTTGGCCATGATTATGTTGCAGTGACCGTTACACAACCTTCCAAATAAACTTTCTTAAATGAAGGTCAAAGTACGGGGTTTAGCCCTAATGTTAAACATGCTCCTAATCTCCTAAAGGTACACAGGCATTCGACTTCATAGAATCATAGAATCATAGAATCGTTGAGGC
>VWZK01017384.1:53870-224296 GCA_013396935.1 Baryphthengus martii
TCCTGCTGGCCACACTATTCCTGATATAAGCCAAGATCCCATTGGCCTTCCTTGCCACCTGGGCACACTGCTGGCTCATGTTAAGCTGATTGTCAACCAGTACTCCCAGGTCCCTCAAACCAGATGTAACTTCCCTGATGTCCATGGGATTGCTCACAGCACACAAAGTGTGCAGGTAAGCTTTTGCAGGATCGGGCTGGTATCTACAGCCTGATGAATGACATTTGTCCACAAGACAAGAAATCGCAGATCACAGGAAAGGACCTATCAAAGTGCTAAGGCTAACAACACACTGCGTGATTATGTAGTCACAATCCAATTCAATTAACGTGTAATTATATATATGCTTAATGTCATGTAAAACTGATTAAAAGTTCTTAGGATTTCAGCACAGACCTGACAAAAAGATACCATCTGTAAAGTTTAAGCTGAATAACACACTGCTAGATTGCAGGCCTCGTTCTTTCTAATGCTTTTGCCCTACTATGTATGTAAGTAGTGCTTCCAATGCAGCACAGCTCTGCTGCTGATACATCATTTTGGTTTTGATTGCTGAAAGAATAGCTCTGGAATGCGGTCAGGATTAGTTCACATTCCTGCAACCGTTAGTGGCCATCATGTATTTTACGGCACTTATTGCCACAATCTTGAAAACTCATTTTTTTTCAGTGCTACGTAATTTCATTTCTAAGGTTTTATCTGTGCTTTTTTTTTCACTAAGATAAAGGCAATGCAAAGACAGTAATTAACGCTAATAAAATATCAGAGGATTAAACTGAGATCTTATAACATATCATCTCGATGGAAATAATAAATTTATTGACAAAGGTCATTTAATTAAAAATTCATTAAAGAACAGGTGCTTTTTTTGGCAGAAAAGAAAAAGCATCCAATCTCATGATAATCATCTTGGAAAATTCCAACACATTTACTACATTCACTAATAAGAAAATCATCTACAGTTATTTTTGACCAAGATTTGAAGTTAGAACTTAGGTTTTAGTTGATGTTCAGGAATAGTAGAACTTAATTTTGGAACTCTCAACTGACCAAGGCTAACTCTTAGAACGTTTGACTGCCATTTTAATTTTGTTCCTTTCCAGGAGACTTCCTCTGTTAATATTGCAATATGGATAAAAGAACTGCACTTTTCCAACATCAGTCTTTTGAACACAGTATAAATTATCATTTTCCAGCCCTTACAGAGAGAATTAAAATAGCTTTTTGAAGCATTAAATAGCCATATATTGAAGGAATCCAGCAACAGATGGGGAAACCTATGACTGTAACACTTCCTGTTTTTTTTAAATATTATATTATATTCATTCATAACTTGAATCCTTTGATTATAATTTATTTGGAAGGAAAGATCATCCAGATTTTCATGTGTGATATTAAATGTAAAACTCAGACCTTTTCAAGAACCTATCTCAACTGGATGTTTGTGAGTTCGAGTGCAACATCAGGTATCTGCTGCGGCTACCATGACATAAATCCTAAGGTTGAACAGAATATAATAGAACAGAACAGAATAGAATACAATAGTCAAAGTGGAAGGGACATACACCGACTATCTAGTCCAACTGCTTTAGTTAAAGCACGTTATTAAGGCATTGTCCAATTCCTCTTAAACACTGACAGGGATGGGGCATCAACTACCTCTCTCTCTCCAGGAAGCCTATTCCAGAGTTTGACAACCTCTTAGTAAAGAAATGCTTCTTAATGTCAGAACCTCCCCTGGTGTACCTTTGAACTATTCCCACACATCTTGTAGTGACCCTGGATTCCAGGAAGAAGAGCTCAGCACCTCTTTCTCCACTTGCCTTCCTAAGGAAGATGTAGAGAGCAATGACGTTGCCCCTCAGGCATATTTTCTCCAAACTAGACAAACCCAGAGTCCTCAGCTGCTCCTCAATTTGATGAATTAATGCCTCTGAATGAACAGAGATATTTAAATATGGGCATATCCAAAATACGTCCCCAAGTAAATGACTTCCTTTTTAAAATCAGGTAATCAATAACAAAAGTGGCATATGAAAAAAAAAAAAAAGCCAACATGTGATAATAACAAGAAGTGCAATAGATAAATATAAAGCTGAAATGGACAACAATAGAGAACTTGGAGAGGTTACTATGAACAGAATATTTTCATGAATATGAAGCCATTCATTTTCTTTCATTTCTCCAGCTTTATTTCTCCTATTGCCTTCCTCAACCATCTGTCTGACCCACTTAATTTCAGACACCTCTGACTTTAAACACTCATTAAAAATTTGCTCTGGGTTCTCCATAAAATTTGTGAAAGCACGAAGAATTAGCAGCACCATTCTATGGCCATTAAGTCAAAAGATAGACAAGGGTTTAAGATACATGCACTACAAAACTGTAACGAAGAGAATGAAGACTGTGTTGCATGTGATCTCTGTTTAAAGCACATGCTAGCTATTGAGCATGTTTTGTTTTAATTCACATTGAGATAAAAAAATGTAATTTAGTCTTGTGCTTGAATTCAGAACTAAGTCAAATACTGCCATGCATCCACCCTAGATTCAGACAAGTCTTCACAAAATGGTTTAGGATTTTGGAAGTTGTTCAGACAGACTAGAAAATGGGACAGTATAAACAGGATTAGTAGACTGTAAAATAAGACAACTCAGATATATTTTCAACAGTAAAAAAAAATAAAAATTCTGAAAGTATTTGAACAGCATTAACATCCAATGCCCTAGAATATGATCATTACGTTCTGTCTTCAGAGCAGACAACATAATAGTTCATCACTTTTTAATAAAACAGACACATTAGAAAATGTGTTTTAGACTGACCTATGTATTGTTCTTACTATGAACATCATTTATTCTGATATTATATGTAAGTGCATGCAAGCATTACCTATAAAAACAGTAGAAAAAGCTTCCTGCCCTTCAAATTTCATGGTATTCTTAATTTCTCTGTAACACTACAAATATACTAAGAGCAAGATATTTTGCAATGCACACAACTCATCCATTTTATTATGGTGCTGAAGGCAACCGCACACTACTGTGAATTTATCTTATGTATGAATTATTCCCCAATTGTCTATATGGTAGAGAAGGATTTAGAATTATATATAAATCTTACAGTTCACTTGTATTTCATAATAAATGCAGAGAAGCACATTCTGTGTGGGGAACAGAAACTAAAATCTCTGAGCGTCATAGCAATTTGCAGCAAATTTTCCCACAGAAATGACTTAATAAGAATTAGTGGACACTACTCAAAAGCATCAAGAAGTAAAAAGTGGACATTTTAATCACACAAAACCAATGAGCACACTTGCCCAGAGTCATGCTATAATGCAGGGCCTTATGATAACAGTAACAACAAAAATGTCCCATAGGGACTGGGAATCTATAAAACCACTCACAAATTACTTGGCACAAGGTCTTGTGCTGGAGGAGAGCCAACCTGATTGTAATAAAAGACTAATTTCTTCTTAGCATTTCTAACTCCAAAAATATTGGGAACAGATGCTTCAGAGATGAACTGGAGGGATAGGGCTCTGGAATTAATACACAATCTTAAAAAACTTAAATAAACACACAGTTCATCTAAAAAAAAAAACCAAACCAAAACAACCCAATCTGACATATGGATGTCCACGTACAATAGCAGACCAGCATTCATACTAACAAAACTTCATTGTAGGGGATAAACAAGTTCAGGATTGATGTCAGCAATTGTGCCAAAGAATCACAAAATGTACCCAAGAATGTAATTCAGCCCAGGAACAGAATGAATTCCTGCACTGAACACAGTAATTGAATCAAACTCAAACCTAAACATTAAAATTGTTCCTCTTCAGTCTTTACTGAAAACAACACACACAAAAAAAAAAATAAATGTGGAAAAGCTTTACATATTAACCCTCAAAGCTGTTCCCATTCTCTAACAAATGAATACAGTCCTAAGAGCTGGCTTCTGTCAAGTATATCAAGGGACCTGGGACCAAGTCGATGCTAAAGACTGATAGGGCACTTTGAATTCATTAAAATGCAAGTTGTCTCTTCTCTGTAGGGTGCTGAATGCAGTTCATGACCTGATGTGTATACAGCAGAGACTTGTTAGCCATGAGACAAGAAACATAGAAAATAAATAGAATGGCTTCCTTAAATTGTCAGGTTTGGGGATTTGTCAGCCTTAGGGATTTTTCCTTTTTTTTTTTTCTTTTTTTCGTTTTTGACTACACACAACATATTCCAAAAAAGATTTATATTCTGGCCTTTGTTGCCCAGGATCCTTGTCTCTTACCCTTTATGCTGCAAAAGAAAATTGTATATTAACGTAAATTGCTACTCCTGATACTTTTTTCCCTTGACTGATGGTTTTCTATTACAGGCTTGCAAGGATTCAGGCTGGAAAGAAACCCAAGTATCTTGATTGAAAGGATTTGATACATTCTTTTCAAATTCAGACTATCTAAATCACAGCAGGATGACTTGTAATCAAAGTTTTTCAAAAAGAACATAAATTTGGGGAAAAGGAAAAGGCCATTCAGCCCATCGCAAGTCATCTTGGTTAACACAGTTCCTCCAGAATAGTATCTCCCTTCTTTAATGACCCCAGTGCTTCCAATTCCAAACTTGGCTCAGTAGGCTATTGAAAAATTGTATTTCTCTTTGAGTGAAAAGTACTTCCTTGTGTTGGTTCTGAATTTCATTTTTTCAGCCACTTCCATTTGTCCTTTCTCATTCAGCCTTTTATATTCAGCCAAACAGTGAGTCAAATGTTATTGAATAAGGTTTTCCACCCTGTATTTCTCAGAGTAGATGAGTTTGTAATTCTCTCTCTCAATTTTCACAATGAAAAACTGAATTCAGCTGTGATTAGGTATAGCATTTATGACACCGAACACTTCAAACCAGACTTCTCTTCTGCTTCTTTTCTCTAAGGTGTGTTTTAAGCTAATCTTTTAAAACACTAGCATCCATTTTTTTTTCACCTTTTTTCATTCCAGCTTTGTTGGCTCTGCTTTTCTGCACCCAATGCAACGGCGACACTGCAGCAAAGTATTAGCCTTTAAATATTTTTGGTTTAGAGTCTCAAAGTAATAGAACTACAGCAACAGTCTGTATTTCTAGTCTCTCTCCCTCTCTTAGTTCTAACAAGGAAACACATTTTAACCCTACGGTCAGCCAAGCCACAGCAGGCCCTGCACCTTCAGCATTTCGGCACGGTGCGCTCAGATGTGTGAGGCACCCTCTCACCATTCTGCTGTAGAAACATATCTGGGTCATGCTGTTACTCAGCCCATTCTTCATTGCGTACACCCAGCACTGAAAAATAACGCACATAAAGTACAACATCCTCCACAGGGGGCCCAGATGAGTCTCAAAGGAGACCCAGGACAAGTACTAAGATGTAGTGATACTTCTGCCAGCTCCTGAAGGAGCTCCTTCCTCGAAGCATGCACACAAGCCAGCTTCTCCAAGCACCACAGCTCTCAGTTTTTTTTCCATGGCGTGGTCTCCAAAGTCAACACAGAACAGACATTACCTTAAGAATACCCTTTTTTTTGTAATCACTATCTGAATAACCTCACTTGCAAAAATTGTTAGGTCACATTAAATCACCTCCAATGTCACTCTTTATAGATTTTGCTTTTATTTTATTGTTCTGGGGAATGCTGTAGCTCCGAGTTTTACCAAGGTCATCTTTCATCCAAAAAACTTAATATAATTAGTATCAATTCTGTATTTTGTGAGGCTGACACTGGAAGTTATTAACTGTGTTTCAAGTGGAATGTCAGAGAAACCAAGGGAGAGAGTAATCTTTTCAGCTTCAAAGGCACAGTTGATGATTTTAGTTCACTGGTTAGTGAGAAAGACGTGCATTTTTTATTAAAGGTGTTAGTAATAAATTTGAAACTATAAGCATTTTTCTCTCTTTTTCTTTCCTTTCCTCATTTTTATACCTCGTCGGCACAATTTCAGTCTTTTTTTAACATCCCACATGGCATTGGAACAGTTGCTTTAGTTGTCCTTGTTGTTAACTGCAATGATACTTAGATGTATGCTTTTGCTTTTATCAGTGAAGCAC
Source organism: Baryphthengus martii (assembly GCA_013396935.1). Taxonomy (NCBI): domain Eukaryota; kingdom Metazoa; phylum Chordata; class Aves; order Coraciiformes; family Momotidae; genus Baryphthengus; species Baryphthengus martii. The sequence goes on from VWZK01017384.1 coordinate 59,952, forward strand.
TTCATCACCATCCTGACAGTATAGAACTTGCCAAAATCTGCCCGACTCAGTAACATCAGAAAAAAAGATCTTGGTTTTCACTGGTACTATCCTTGAACACCATAAATTTTTCTCTAAATAAAACTATGTTGACCTTGTGATTTGATGTAAATGCAGCAACACCATATTCAACAGAATCTATTTGCCTTACCTTTCTCCTTGTCATATGAATGCGTTACATTTCCTTTAAAACTCATCATTGAACACGTACTTGACAATGCCTTTATAACAAACCAAATCAACCAGAAGTCTTAATAAGATCCTAAAGATTCAATTCTTCCCAATGAATTCCAACAATAAATTTCGAGGCATATTTACAGTCTTCTTTACAACAAATACTCACTTTTGAGAAGAAAATGCATATAGAATGAGATGGTTTTTACTGGAGAAAGGTTTAACAAGACTTAGTGTATGGTTGTTTAACCTCAGAGATATTCAGCTAAAGAAGCAAGGCTCAAGTCTGTAACAATGAGGATAGTTAACTGCTGAAGAGAAACACCAAGGGAAATCAGGGATTCTCCGTTTCCGTAGGTCCTAAATTAAACCTATACATGTTCTGGTGGATACTCTTTAATAAAATAAAGGCTTCTGTTCCACATCATAAACCTATGAGAGTGGAATCCACACAATAATTTAGGCTAACTGACCCAGTGGGTCCCTCCGGACTTAGTAGATCACAGACTTTATCTATGAATAACATACTAAACTATATATAGCCCCACTGAAAATTAATGAGCTCATGTATATGTAAGATATGTCATAGAAGAAAAGATATTATATTCTATTCTTCTGTAGAGAAAATTCTTCACATATCTGCAGGTCATTCTCAAGCTTACGGGGCACTGCAGGCAACAACTAAAAATAGTCTGTCTCTCTTTGGACTGGAAAATCCAGATTCATCCGAACCTCAAAACTACCTGTCAGCTAGATGGGATAAACTCGTTTAACCAATTTGCAGTTTAGCCAAACTGCTTGCAGAGCTGTAAATACATGATCCCAAAAGTCTCTAGAAATCAGTGGAATCCCGGCTTTTAAAGCAACAGGTATGAAGACCTGAATTATTATTATTTTTTTATTATTATTTTGAAAGTCACAAGATTACTACGCATGACTAGAGTATGATGTTAGTATGAATAATACGGGTGTAATGTCTTCTTTACACCTGAAGGTTGAAAATGACTACACATTAATATAACGTAGGAAATGCTATGACTGAGGTCACCGCTCAACTGGAGGTCAGAGGAAAATGGTCAGTCTTCAGTGCACACTGACTTTGATGTTACGCTTTCTATAGAGGTGGTGATACGGATGACTTCACTCATTCTCACGTCCTTTTTGGAAAGGCCTGCATTTCCTTGCTATTTACATATGGGGGCTGGGTAGAAGGAGCACTAAGACTCTACAGTCTGTGGCACCTGAGGGAAAGTCTCAGGATGAATTCAGAGCACAGGACTTTCTTTGGAGGTAGGGAGCATGCTTCCAGTAGAAGGGACTCTTAATTTGGAAAATCTCTCATCCTGCTCGTTTACGGCAGAGACAGTTAGACTGCATAATTCATACGGAGTAGAAAAAACCTAGTGTATCAGAGCTCAGGTTAGGAATGTTTGAATTCCTGACGCATTGCTGGAGCCTCTCCGGAGCTCAGCTGTATAATGGAATCTTTATCAGACCATCAACCAATTGTGATACTTATCTGTACAGCATTGCATTTTGGGTTAAGTGATAATACATCAAGGCTGAAAATCATTGTGTACTTTTTAAGTTGCATACTTCATTACTGCAAGCTGACAGCTGGATGGATTTGTTAGTACTAGAAATATTTGTTCCAGACACAAAGAGCAGGTTCCTAATATATGATATTATGATATTTCCTTTCTTGTCATGTATTCAGCATGCCCGTGTCGTAATTTATGTCTCGTTGATGATGTTCCTTTACATAGCAAACTATTCAGAGTACAAAATCTATCTTTATTTGTTCCAAAACGCGAGAGCTTTGTTTCATGAATAATATGACCAAGTAACACAAAATAATGACAACAGTCTTCATCTTACATCGTAATAGCTGTTAAGCAGAGAAAATTGCAATTTTCTAAATTGTATATTTCTTTTGTTTAGCTTTTAAAAGATAAAAATTCAAAAGCCTAAGGGCATTTCATGGCAATTGAGGTAACTGGCATGATGTGGGTCATGTTGCCACAACTGCTGTTCGTGGCTAGACTGCTTTAGTGCTGTGCATGTTGACTCAAGGATTACTCTTGGATTGATCTTACAGCTATAAAACATCTTTTAAAAGTATCTGAGAATTGGGAATTCCACATGGAAATATTTGGTTTTGATGTCGGTCTGCCCACAATAGAAATATCAGGATATATTTCCATTTTTTCAGCATGTAGTGATAATGCAGTTTCACATCTAGTTTCACACTGCATGAAAAAGTACTTCCTTTCATAATCACAATCTTACCACCCTCTTGTTGTCCTTCCTCTGAGCCACAGGAAATATCTTCTGTGGATGTAACAATATCCAAAATTTCTAGCCTTAATTTAAAAAAAAAAAAGTACAGATTATTTTCATACTATGTTTGTACATCCTCTTGCTCGGAGCTAGCATGTTTTTGGTCTATCATCACTATGCATATGAGCATGTACTGTTTGTCATGATTCTGATTCTCCAAGGACAAACTTAGAAATCTGTAGGAATCTAAACAGCTAAGGAAGAAAGAAACTTCTTGAGTATGGGAGCTGGTTTGTTGTTTTTTTGTTTTTTTTTTTTCGGGGTTGGTTGCTATAGGGAGACATACCATGAAGCTAAAGCATAAGAGGAACACCTGAGGACTCCTAATTCTAATTTTTTTTACATCTACCATGTCTGTTTACATGATCAACTGAACTAACATTCTCAAAAGCCACTTTCATGATACTATAAGAAGGCTTTTCCTGGCTGTGTATCTATCAGACCTAAAAAACAAAGAGTTGTTTGAGTTAGAACAGATGCTACAATCTCCTCTGTTGATCTTAATTTTGTGAGCTTTGAGAATTCGCAGCATTAATTGTACCACCAAGCCTGACTAGTGAGATGAACTCCTAATTAAATGTTGCTTAGGGAAAAGAAAAATATACTGTTTCCCCTAAAATGGACACGGTGGACTACTAAGCCTCTCAAAAACATACCTGTACATCAAAGAAACTCCAAGCCCTGTTCAACACGAGGAGCACAGACACATGAGGACTGGGCAGGTACATCAGAAGAAAAACTTTTAGAGAAAAAGCTGGCAAAATACACTTAAGTAGCATCACTACAGAGTGTGTTTGGTTTTTTTTTTACATCTGCTTTAATCCTATACTTTTCTATCTATTCTGAAACTCTAGAAATGAGCAAGAGTCATGCAACCAAAACAGCAAACGAAACCATGCGAGCTGTATATATTGAAGGAGCCAAAAGAAACACTGAGGGATCTACAAAGAAACAGTCAGAACTAGTAACAATTCACCTTCCTTACTCATGTTGGGGAAAAGTATTCTGGATTCCCAGGTGCATGGCATAGTTCATGTGAATACTGCAAGTACCACAGGAGAAGAGAGGAGCACAGGACTGCCCAATAATATTTTTTTTTTTCAAATCTGTGTTTTAATTTCCTCTTATTTCCATAAACTGTTGCGGTTTGAATCTCACCACATCTGTGTACTTCAATATGAAAACCTCAAGGGTTTGACCCTAAAAAAAACAACTCTCAAATCTTGCCATCTTGCTCTTGCTCTCTGCTTTCTGGGTATATTGGATTTCTGCTTTGGGTTTGTTCTCCTAGTTGCACAAAAGCCCAGGATCTAGCCCAAGGAGACACATGCCTGCTGATGAGCTGAGGCAATACACAAACACAGCTGTAGAGAGTTTTTTTTGCAATGTCAAAGCCATTGGTAGCCAAGAGCACAGAGAAAAGGAGGGAGACAGTGTTACGCATCTGCCTCTCCCTTATGCACCTGTTAGCTAGTCGTGAACCTAGGAAAACTGGGCGCCGATTATCTTCCTGGCTCCCTCTATTTGGACCAGACAAATGCCAGGGAGTGGAAGGGTGCTTTCTATTCCTGGCCTCTCTATCAGCTGGTTGCAGATGCTGGCTAGGGAGGGTTTCCCAGCTACTACTCGGAGGTAGCTTGCAGGTGTTTCACCAGAGCAACAGATAGCTCTGACCAGAGACTGCCCTGGATGTTTCAAGACTTAGGGAAAGAGGGTTATAAAATAGGTTTGAGATTTCATTATGGTCTAACTTAGGTTTACTGTGATTTATTAGCACACCTTGTAAACAGCTTGGAAACAAGCAGAATGAAAAATAAAGGTAATGAAAGAAGTCATTACAAAATCAAGAGATGGCAGTTCTTGCAAGGTGGGTGCTAAAGGCTTATTTGAATGTCTGGTGGGAAAAAGAAAATAAAGAACTGTTGGTTTGAAACTCAAATTGTCTGGCCTCCTGGGAAATCTAGAAGTTGGATAAGCCAGTAGGAGATTATTGTAGGAGCAGGAAAGATGAGAAAGAAGAAATAAAACTCAGAATGTTACAATTTCCTTACCTTTTTGAATAAAACCAGACACAAATTACATTTTATGTTACTGCTAAAGCTATAAAGTGGTATATAAAACAACTAGCTTTTAGCACGCTGTCATACAAAACTGCTTTTAACATTAGACAACAATTTTTTTTTTTAATTATTATCAGGGTTGAATACAGGTAAGCATACACAACTATATTTAAGATGTAAGTCTACCCTTATCTCCCTTGTCTCTCACATATTCTATACATTTTCTTTGCTTTGTTGATTCTTTCTCTGCCAATATCTCCAAGTGCCAAGTAACATTAATCAGATGATGTGAAAGAAAAAACAAAACCACAAGCAAAGAACTGGTAACGCGCAACGTTTTTTAGATACAAAAAAGCTGGGGACTACAAGTACTGTCCAAGTAGTTTCTGCATTTAAACTGCCTATAATGAAATAGTCTGGTCTTTTTTTGTGTTTCCCCCCACCCCTCATATAGATTCCAAGGTAAAAATTGGAGAAAAAGAAAGTAACACAATTTTCTTTAGCTAAGCTGGTTGAAATTTATGTTACTAAAAAGAAATAAGCATACTTAAATTAAATTAACAATAGTTTTCGAAATGATCACATCCTCAAACCCTTCCTTAACCCACCGTAAACTCTTCTTCTAAATTTAGCTTCACAGCTCTCCTTTAAGAAATCATTCTTTTATACCAGAGCCCAAACCAATAAAAGCAAAGTGGAATATAATAAAGCAGGGATTTCATTCATATATAAATGTGTACATTGGTTGCCTTTGTGGTCAACCTGACTATTAAATAAACTCTTGAACTTCATAGTGCAGCTGCCTGGGAGCGGCATCATATCTCTGCCATACACAATGATTCTGTGAGATGTTTTTAGGCATTGCTATATAAAGCTTTGAACATTCTGGCACAGTCATTATACAAGTGAGTCAGCTGAGACTGAATCACCCTGATACGTGCCACTGAACTGAATGGATTTGTCTTTTGAGTTTGGGATGTTCCCGCAATGTTAATTTTGTACCTGTCTGGGGGGTAGTGAGATTTTAATCTTCAATAATAATAAGTCAAAATTACCAAGTTTTATAACCTTCTTGACTCTTTTTTTCTTGACAGGAACAAAAAGTTTAAAAATCATAGGGTGTGTAGGGGTGTGTGATTAACACATTGTCAGCCTCCGTGAGGGTTTAATATACATTTGTGTGCACAAGCTTTTGTCCTCTGTGAATCCAGAAACACGAAGCTATTCTGAGTAGAGGTGGCTTCTCCTAGACTCTTAATCACACTCCTCCTCCACCTACAGGACTTTGAAGGATTGGCACAGATCCATCTAAATTAACTTTGTACTAACAAAGAATTTCTCCAAAGGAGGCATCCCTTGTTTCACCACTGGGGGCAAATTCACAATCGCCTTGTGCCTCTTTGTCACAAAAGGGAACACGAGCATGGATCCATGCACAGCTTTCAGAAATAATATTCCATAAATCTGATAGAAAGGAAACTATTTGTACATAATTATTCTTTCCGCAGTCCTCTAGAATTAGACATTTTATTCTCATTTTGTCATACATTCCTCATCATGGTTATTAGGCTTTAAGATACCCTTGACAAATATATAAAGGGCAATATTCTTCACTGGCATCAAATTGCGTTTAGATGTTTTGAGTTAGTAGGTAATGTACCAGTAAAAGAATAATTAATTCCTGAAGGACTGAGCACAAAAGCAAGCATACATTTGTTTGAGAAAGTGAAAAGTTTGACTAAATAGGATGTTTATGAATTATCATGCTGTCATCCAACTGGATCCGTAGTTTTTTTTCATGTTGTTTACTAAATGCCATGCAAATTAGGACAGAGACGGGTCAGAGATGGATTCAGTTCCAGAATTAGCTGATGATGGTTTGGAGAAATTTTTTTTTCCCATTAATTCAGGCTTTTGGTAATGATGAAGTACAATTATCGTAATGTAAAATGCCTTAGATTTATAGACTCTTTGAGGTCTTTATATCCTGTATCACGTTTCTGTAAAGCCATTTCCTGTGACTGGGCGTGGAGTAATTTATCCTCAAGGTGGACTATGTAAAAGTCATGCAGAATAGCGGAATGTCTAGTACAATTTACCTGAGGTCATTCGTAAGTATCAAGTCTTAATTTTAGAACAGAACTAGTGAAATCCATCCATCAAGACTATTTTGTCAGCTATTGGAAATCTAGTTTAAACACCTTATTCATTAGCATGCACTACTCTATGATCTGGAGCAAACTTCTGCTTCTTTAAGGCATGATCAAACGAGATCTGATAAAATAAGATGAAGAGAAATGCTGCTTCCAATGCACTTGGAAGCCAAAACATACACAAAAAAATTGTTCTGAAGGTTGAAAATAGATAAATAGGTTCTCAGCTTTATGTCCTTATATACTGCTTCGTGTCAACAATCTTGTGGCAATATGAAGCAGAAGTATCAAAGGAAATTAAGTTGATATGGTCCTTTTTGCTCAGCCAGAAACAGGTATTCCTGAAAATCTGATCCTCTCCAAAATGGCTCTTATGCCATTTGTACCTCTGATGTGTAGGTTTCCTGACAATCTAGATAAGGTTCAGCCTAGTATTTCTTGATGGCAGAACTCTGTCTGTACAACGCTCGCTGTAACTTTGTGAACTTCATTTGTTTATGGGTCCAAGAAAGATATGAGAGGAAGGGACCTAAGGAGAGGGCTTTCCCTCTGCCACATGAATCTAGAATTGTAAAGGAAAGAAAGGATGAAGGAAGTCACAGGATTTCAATAGCTACACTGCATCACTGCTTCCTGTGCCTTTAGAATGTTTCCCTACCAAATGCCTTTGCCACTAATTCAGGGGATTTGTTTTCCCCATGGATCTTGGAAAATAACTCTTCAGAGTCATACTGACTTTTCTTTTTTTGAAAGCAAACCCAAACAATCTGGTGCCTTCAGATTCCTTGCACAGCACAGCTTTAAACTTACTGTCTTTGTTCTTTGATCTGTCTCTATTTGAGGTCATCTTTCAGTGTGACACCCCTACTGGAAACAGCACTCCAGTTGTCAGCCGTTGCTGGATAAAACACAAGTTACTTCAGCCTTGTCCTAATCATTCAGGGATAGGAGCACTACATTTCTTTATTTTTGTCTTTCATCTAATGTATTTCTAAATCCTTTTGTTTTGTTAAATTTCTCACACCTTGCTAGCTGCAATTACTTTTGCATCTGGTTGCTTCTGATTTTATGCCTGGTTTCCTGTTTCTTCCACACCGACATGCTCAGCGACTTATAGTAATCTCTTGTTTTCACATTTTTGTCTGTTTTGAGGTTCTTAGATGTTAGGCAGAAAACTATAATAGTCTTTTACACATGTCCCATTTTTCCTCTGCATTGGGATAGACTATCATTTTCTTTTCAACATTTTTTTCCCCCCACTCCTTTGTCTCTTAGACTATCCACTCAAGAGATCATATCTACCAGTTCTTTCAGTTGAAGTGGTATCATGTTCTCAGCCATTTTGCTGCACTCACTTCTTTGTAGGAAAAGTGAGTGCTCATGTTTTATTGGTTAATCACCTTCATCCAGATTTCCTTCTTTTACTTTCTCTTAAAGCAGTACCTCTTTGTTACCATGGTGTGAAATTGTATATATTCTCATACGTGTTAGAGCTGAAGCTTAGAAGAGGGCACTCCTTTTCCAGATCTTTCTCTCGATGCCAGGCATGCGAAACGTGAAAATGAACACTTCAAAGTAAAGGAAAACAATGCCCTAAACCACACTTAGGAGGTAACACAACGCCTTAAGAACACCAGTACACTAAATATACAATCACAACAGTGACAACAGTTTAGTTCTGATCACATAACAAGAAGAAGAAAACAATTCATTAAGGACAGCAAATACCAACATGGCACACCAAGCACTTTGTCCTTCCAGTATCCCAGCCCTCAGAAAGCTTGGAAACTTCTGCTGCTTGACTCAAAACACTCTTTTATACAGACGTGTTCATCTCTCTCACTCTCTTTCTTTTCAGGAAATGCTTCTCTTGCAACTACCTAAACCCGTGAACACTAAGCCTGTTTTCCATGGTCTATCCTTCTTTCTCTGGAAGGAAAGGACTACTATAACACTCTCTCTCTTGTAATAAAACAACAACTTTTTTTTTTTTTTTTTCCTTTTTTTTCCACACTGCAAGTAATACAAATGCTTAAAAATGTAATTTCAGGTTTGATGTCAGTTTATCAGATGAAGGCCACAATATTAAAATACCAACGTCCTATGGAGGAAGAAGTTGGGTGTTCTAATACTATCACAATCTTTTTATACAATGGACTTGCATTTAGCTCAGTTTATTCTTGCAAGTTAGGCAGCTTACTACAATTGACTCATAACTGCTTCTAGAAACTACAACTCTCTCTTAACTTTCCTGGGATAATCATACTTCATCAAGTGAATACTTGCAGTGTGGTAAGTGAATATCATTTCCTCTCCCCTTGCACAATGAAAGCCTTCAAGAGACCACATAGGAACCTTCTGCCATTTCACTCACCATCAGAGATTGCTAGCTACCCAGAAGTTGATGATCTGCAAAACCTTAGATACACAACTTTGCTATGGAACAGTTATCTGATCAGTCATTGAATACAACAGTAAACGTAAACTTTGTATTTTGCTTATAAGAAAACAATAACAGACAAAACATGACAGGATGGGGGACAGGGAGGGAGGAAGGGAGGGAAGGAGAAATTTCAGCTCATTTACTCTAGTCCTGGTAAGGTAAAGACACTTCTAAGTCAAGAATACCATAAACTGTAGAAGACTAACCAGGGTGATGTAATGTGATGCCTCTTTGTTATCAAGAAAGATTGCATCAGCAGTTAATTCCAGCGCTGAGACACCTATCTTGTTTTAAACATTAGCACCCAAAATAACCAGTCTTAAAAGGTCATGTTTATTTAAAAATAGCTTGCTTGCATTTTACATTAAAGTTAATTTACTAACCTTAAAAAAATTAAATGCAAATGTATACAAATAATTTAAGCATCCTGTCAAAGTTCACATACACATTGCTAGAGCAATGAAAACATTCAAGGTCATACGAAATCTTTCTTAATCATGTACCATCCTGTGGATTATTCTATTAAAAAGATATAATAAACTACAGTGTGTGAACCCTCTCTTTAGCAATTTCTATCCTCCTTAAAAATAAACCCTATAATTTCCTATTTATAATGTGTTTTTCAGGCTATAACAAAGAAGCATACTGTACCTCTGGTGCTGATGGCTGTTGCCGATGGGGTTGTGCTGGTTGTTAAGGCTACAGTGGTTGTGACTGTTGCAGTGGTAAGGGAGGGGATGACAGTAGTGGGAAGCAAAGTGTTGAAAACATCTGGTGAGTGGAAAAAAAAAATATAAAATAAAATCATATCATGCAAACAAAGGAGAAACATAACACTGGTTTAATTTGTCAATACAAGTATGTTGAAAATGACTAAATTAAACATGATTAACATAAATTATTACCGGTACAACAGAGTACCTTTAAATTCTTGACATTATATCACTCTCAATTTTTATAGTCAATCTTGGGGCATATGGAATTTCAAGCATTGTTAAAATGACCAAGTATCCACGATCTGGAGAGTGACTGTTTAAGTGACAAGAATCCATTTCTTCAGTGAGCCATTTTAAATGTCTCGTACAGTGGAAACCATATACGGATGAAACATGCTGTGTCAGAGTGGGAGATGAAAAAAACCAACACCATCATGCTAAAAGAAACACACACATGTTAACGAGAAATGGCTGTATGTTAAAACACCCACTTTCAGACAGACTCAATGGAAGGAAAAAGGGGAGAAAATGCTACTAACTATAAGAGCTGCTTTTTCCGGACTGCTTTTCTTCTTCCCACACATTTGTTTAAGACACAGTTGTCTGCTAAGATCCAGAGCAGAGTATATTTCAAAATCTTTACCCTAATTAGCAGGCACAGGCATCTTTCAGTCATCCTTAACACTTAAAATTTATTGTTAATACGCACATCAGTATTTCTCTAAAACAGTTTAGAATTAAGAATCAGAAATGCAAATAATATTACTAATAAAACCCCTGTGTATACAAGTCAGAAAAAAAATGCATAGGTCTCGTGACAGCATCCTACAAAACCCTGCAGCTTTTGATCGTGCAAGGGCAGGCACGCCAGGCTTAGGCACGCCGCTGCTCCGTAACAGACGACGCAACAGTGTCTGGTGCAAAATGCTTCAGTACAGAGCAGAAAGTAACCCGATGCACAGATGGAAAATACTTTGATTACACTGCCAAAAGCAATAAAGACTAGTATCACTTTGCTTATAAGGTGATTGCAGGTTTTAAAGAACAAACAAACAAAAGCCCTGAAGAGAACTGGAGAAAAGGACTTCTGTGAGGACATAAAAAGCATCTGACATTTTTTTCAGATTATTTATACTGCAGGTTTAAAAGGAAAGGACTGGTTTCTCAGCAGTTGATGGTGAGTAACCTGTTCCACGCTGATTTCAGTGAAAATACTTCTGAAGGGTGCTATTCAATGCAATAAAAGAGTGAAAATCTGACCCACGAGCTGTCTTCCCTTGCTGCGGAAAGAAATGCAATTGGTCTCTGAGTACCATCAATTCTGACTGAAATCAATGGAAACGCTCAGAGGTTTACAGTATTGGGCCCTACAGAATACATTTCAGACATGGGGTCCTTGAGTTCAGCATTGCATAATTACTCTCCTAAGATTTCAAATTAGCATGCTTACCTTATTTTTACACTGAATGACTATTTTGCCACTTTAAAAGCCTCCTTGTCACTTAACATCTATGAGTCACCTACAATTTTCTATATTCCTCCAGTTTTCATAAAAACCAGCACTATTCTGTCTGGAATCTACACTTGCAGGATGCTCCACTTCCAAAACCATCAGAATATGGCACGAGATTCCTCTCTCATCTGTTGTGCACTGATATTTAATCTGTTTCTTTGTACAAAATATCCCCGAGTCAGAAAAACTAAAGCAGACTTGAGAAAAAACCCACAGTGTAGCCACATTAATCACCAGGGAAAATGATAACATTACCTGGAGTGTGAATACCACAATAATTAAACAGAACTGAGTATAACAAGCATTAGAAATAAATTAACATGTTATAAAGATACATGCCACATGCATTGCATCTTTGCAATTGCTTCTCAAAAAGGGAAGCTCCTTCCTCGATACGTGTCTGCTAAAAATGAACTCGAAGAGAAAAATACCACCTAAGGAGATCAAAGCCTTGTTTATCAGGAAAGCTTTACAAATCGGTCTTGTACATAAAACCTAATTAGTGTGACTTACGGTTCCATTAATTATCTTTCTTAAATATGCCATTTACTTAAGGCTACGCAATGGCATGTTCACTGCAACCGGCAAAAACAGTTATGGTTTTATGGCAGTGCATTTCATTCTGTGAGCACACTGCCTACACATTTTACCACAAAATATCTTAAATGAGTCACTGGTGAATTTAGAAGTTCATTGCTCTCTGATTTCTCTTCTGATTGAAGTACTTCCAACAACACTTCTTATCTTATATGAAAGGCTACCTAGCAAACAGACTAGTTAACAAGAACTAACACAGATCAATATTTTAATACAGATATGATATATTTATCTTTTCTGATCAGATCAACAGTAACAAAAACTTGTGCTGAAATCGGTTTCCTTATCCATGTCACAAATTCTGACGCCAAACATCAAAACCGCAGCTTGTCAGAAGCCTCAAAACAAAACATGTTCTCAAAAGACACTTAAATACAAGCAATGGCATTGGCTTTGTGTCTGTTTTAGCAGACTAAGGGGAAATTCACCATGCAAATACTGCTTTCCTCACAGCATTACAGTTACTTTCTCTCAAAGACTACAGTACAAGATAGCATCCAGGAATCAGCGGCCCAAGCAATGAAATCTAAGTCTGTTCTGGATTCTGGAAATGGCCTGGTACCTACCTGTTTAGGTCCAAGGCTTCTGCCCAGTAGAATCGCTTCTTTAATGACATGAGAGGGTGCAACAGGAATGTATGTGCAAAGTAACGGAATTGCTCACAGCAGTCCAGACAACGTGTTTTGGAACTCTTGGCCCATGCCCATCTTTAAATTCTATTTTGGAGAGCCCAAATCCAGGCATAGATTAGCAGTCTGAAAAACACCCAAGCTCCTCATTCAAACAACTTTTGTGTACAGGGTCTCCCAGTCCTATCGAGTCTGACAGAAAGGCTTCTTATCAGTTCTTCCAAGAAGATTTATGGATTCTTGCAAAAACTTTACTTGTCTTTGCCTCAAAATTGCTTTTACATAAGAGAATGCAAAATATGCAGTTTGGGAAAAAAAAAAAAAAAAAAAAAAAAAGAGAGAGAGAAATAATATGCAGCCCCCCTCATTCTTTCATCATGTATTGTAGGCGTAGGAGGTAAGTGGGTTTTGTAGTTCTCAAAATCAGACAGACTACAAGTACAAAGTGATACTCAACAGCACAGGCTTCTGTTTAAGACATATGAATCATTGTGTTGTAAAGAGGGTGCGTTTCTTCGTTTGTATGCCAGAAAAGAAAATTACAATTTGACCTGTTTCTAGTCCTATAGGACTTTTTGGTCATCGTTTTTACTGCAGAGCACACCTACCTTACACTCCTGGCAAGGCACACATTATGTGTGCATCCAGAGCTCCTTGCTGGCAGCTGCTCAGAAACATGCTATCAAAAGGATTATGTACATTTGTCCTCTTGTCCACTCTTAACAGAATGGATTTGCAAATTTCTAACCAAGAAACCTGTGTTGGAGTGAAACTTAATTCCATTTTCTGGCCTTGAAATTTCTGAATCTAGTTGTATACAACTTCTATCTAAAAACAAATTTCTGTTTATGACTCTCACACCACTACATACTGAGGATTGTTACGACCAAGGGACCTTGTAGAGTGGAACTTTTTAATTCAAGTAGCCATACTCAAATCAATCCACCAGATCACTCTTTCAATAATGCTAAGGTACTAATCCCTAGTCTCCTGTGAAGCAGAAAATAGCTACCGTTTGCAGATGGAGAACCAAAGACAGAAAAGCCATGCTCAGAGATGTAGAAGTCAAGCAACAATTGTCACCATGGATTTTGAAACTTCACTCCTAAATTGAATATTTGTTGTCAGACAGATACTCAGTCAAAAATTCAATATTGTATTAAGCTGCTATTCATTTCATCACTTTGTGACCTCTGAAATGCAAAAAATTGACAGAGAACTAACTGTTTCCATAAGAGCTGTTGGAAATAGAAAAGGGGTTAGGTTTTGTGCCAAGGGGAGTTACTGACTCCATTCCCAACTCTTTTTCACTCATGTTCCCACAGGTTATACAGAGAAGACCTGAACTGGACTTTCAGTGAAAGAGACAAGAGTCCTAACCTCGCTGTAGCAGCACAGAAGGGTTTGAGCAGAGCTGCAAATGCTCAGCCACGAACTCTCTTTTCAGTGAGGACCTGATGTAACGTCACAGTTCAGTGGATGCGGAGAGCAGCATGGGGAAGGTTTCAGCAAGGCCTTCACGGCCACTACTCTGTTAGAATGCCATTAAGCTACATAAGCAGTGGCAAGGTGAAGGCAGACAGTAAGTCATCTGATGGCTGATGGTGAGTGAACGGCGGAAAAAGGAGAAGCATGCTGCGCTTGGCTTGGTCTGAAGGCTGCTCTTTAGCAGAGGCAGAGATGTAGTCTGTTTACGAGTGGAAGAATAGTGCTGTACAAGATTGGCTCAAAACACTGTCAAGCCCTGCCTGATGAAAATTTCCTGTTAGCCTCCTTCTTTCCTAAATTGATGCCCCATTCTTCTTACTAAGTCAGAAGACATTCATCCATTTAAGTGCAGGGAGCCTGGACAATTTACTCTCACTGCCGATTTGGCCCTAAGCATTTTTACTCTCCATTTCCAAAGAAATGAGAAATGGTTCTGTTTGGTTTAGCGCGTTGATGTGAAAGATAGATTTGACCTATCGAAAATACTTGACTTGTTTGGTAAAAACACAACCAATATTCTGAAATGACTGAGCACAATTCAGACAAGAATAGCTGCCGTTGATAAAAATGTAAAGGCTTTTGTTTCAAGCTTGACAAAGGCTGACAGAAAAATTAAAGGACAAAGCGATAATGATGGATGGCCCTTGCTGTATTTTGACTAAGAATGAAAGAAATTTTAAGTGGTAAACTGAACTGAGTGATGACCTACCTGGGAAACAATCTCACTACTCTGTGCAAAATTTAATCAGTTTGTGGTATGTACTACTAAATAATTTAGCAAGGTTTGAAATTCAAAGGGAGCTGCATTTAGCCTTGCTCTGAGAAAACAGGATTGAACAAAAGGATCATTCAGCTTGACTATCATGTGCCAATAGCTGCTTAGCACTTAGACTGAATGATCATGAAGACTCACGGACATGAGGTCAAGGGGTTCTTTTTACTAATTGATTCAGAATTATGAAACTCTGAAATGGCAATTATGTGCTTGACATTTTTGCTAGCAAATCAGGTGTCATTAAAGAATATCCAAACCCTTTTAACAAAAGGCTCCATGTAAACCTAGATCCTTAGTAAAAACCATTAGAGACTTCTGGTGGATTAGTTCATAACGCAAGACATACAGTTGGTCTAAAATAGCTAGGCCCCTTAGAAAGAAAAGAAAATAAATTCACATAGTCCCATGATTCTAAGACATTTCATGGGCCATGGATGATATTAAATGTTAGAAGATGTGTGACAGCTCATTAAAGCTTGATTAAACATAGTTTGGTTGGACAGTCAGGAGACAGGAAAAAAATCAAGTGTTAAGAGATACTAGGATTTCTATCTCATTGCTCTTTTTTTCCTAAATTAGCAACTGGGAAGAACAATAGTTCTCTCTTCATATAGAAGGTGTAATAGTTTTGCGTCTTTTTTCTTGGGTTGTTCTTTTTTCCTATTTCAAAAGCAATAGGTTTCAACAGCAAATGAAGGAGGATGAAATATTACAAAATTACAGCAAAAACCAGACAATGCCTCCTGTTTTCAAAGAGCTAAGGAAAAAAATTGGTATCTAAACATCCCTGGCCTAAATTCCATCCTTAGTAAGGTAAGATTATAACTTGAAAGAACAAAGCTCATTTCAATATTACTACTTAGTATTGGCAGCATAATGTCATCCTAAATCACTTAAAAGTTCATCCTTTTAAATAAGGACCTGATGCCACACTATGGAACATTTTAAAACACATGCTCTGACCAGAATGTCTTATGACAAAACAAAAAATGTGACAAACATGAAAAAACCAAAGTGTAGTACCAAGTTATTTCTGATTATGGCATCTCATTTGACACTGAAGTATGAAGAAAAAGCTAACTGCCCTTAATCGCCTTGAAATAACTCCTCTATTGAATATCTCATTTATTTTGTGCACCAGAGCAACAGCAGGACTCACAAAGACTATGACTGTGTGAAAGGCTGATTTTCCAACAATTAAGCCAGGTCTGGCTCAGGACAATTGTGTGAGCTGTCAGAAAATGAGGAGGTGTGGCTCTCAGGTGACAAGAAAGACCCAATGGGAAGGACGTGCCTTAATGCGGTAGCGAGTACCTGGTAAAAGAGGACAAGTTCTCAGGGCTGAGAGCAGTGACTTTCCTCCCTGCCCCCAAGTGCAGCTGCACAGGCTCAGGCCAGCTCTCATGCAGTGCTGTGGGGCCTTAAGAAGCGATATTTAGATAAACCCCACCTCTGCCACCTTCCATGGGGACTCTAACAAGCAGAGCACGCTAAGCGGAGGCAGCTCCCACCCTTCCTCTTGAACCTCTCCCCTTGCACAGAACAGAATGTGGGAACCGGGTCTATGCATTTTATAATGTTCATGAGTACTTGCTGAAATTCAGAGTAGCAGTAAACACACCAGAACAACACAGTTTTCACTTTCTTTTTTTTTTTTTTTTTTTCCTAGCTAGAGAAATGTGATTTTTCTCTGCAGCACAGATGTTGTCACAAATACTGCTTTGTCACCTGGAGACTAGAGTAGTCTGTTACATATGCAGTTGGTGGAGTTGCACATAGGGACCACAGGAAACGTGAATCAAGCATTTCACAGGAAAGAATCTAACATGAGCATTTAAGCATTGCACTAGTGGCTGATAACTTTCAAACTGTAGGGATTGACCTTTGAAACCCTCAGTGCTTACTTTAGGGATCATTTCGCTCCCTACATCACTCCACTGAATCTGTGATCAGCAAAAGCACTCTAGCTGCAGCTCCCTTGAAACAGAAGAAGTTTGCAATGAAGGCCCTGAGATGCTGGAACACGCTCCCATTTCAACGTCTATGAGACTCACAGTTTGTCACCAGCCCAGACATTTAAAAAGTTCACCATTCTTGCCCTCAATGAAATAGAAGAATATAAGGTGATGTAGTATCTCACAATACATTTACCTACTGCTGTTCAGTTTTGGTGGGACAGACTGTAGGAATTGCAACATATGTACTGTAGAAAACAAACCAGTTGTAATGCATTACTTCTTAATTTATAATTGTGCTAAAACCAGGTGGTACACTGAGAATATGAAAGGATAAATTTCAGAAGATAATAACTCGAGCTGATTATTAGATATTGACGATTACTTAAGCACATGAAAAATCTGATTCTCAAGTAGTCAAATTCTTTAATACTGAATCTGTTTCCAAGCGCTCTAAGTTTTAGTTTATTAATGGCTGTTAGGGCAAGATGTACCTTGAAGGACAAGTCAAAACAAGTATTCAACAGAAACTTTAATCTTTCATGTTCTGGAGTTATATGAATATATATGAATATAATGCATACTTCAGATTACTCCAAAAGTATATTGTAAGATCTATTTTTTCCCAAAGTTACCAAAAGTTTGGTATAAGTTAAAAAAAAAAAAAAAGTCCATTCCCATTTACTAGTAGTAATACTAATAAAGCCTATTATTTTAAGGGAGTGATTCTATCTTGTATAAAAGCCCATATTTCTAATTGAAGTAGTTACAAATACCGCACTGAGGAAATCTCTGAAGCTTCTGTAACTTGCCTTTTGCAAATTAAGTAAAATTTGCAGAGCGTGCAATAGGCTAAGATAAAGAATTTTGTAATTCAACATATTAAATAAAAAGGTAAAGATTCAGAGCACCTTTTGAGAGTGCAGCTTCAAATGAAGTAGCTATACTTATAAAAAAAAGCATCTATACATGTCTTGATTTTGTTCACAACTCTACATTAACAAATAGATACGCAGTAGAGAAGGGATCTCTGCCTTGAGGTTTTGTAAAATTATTATTTAGACAGTAGAGACCAAATGTTAGGGAAAAGGAGGCAGTATTATTTCCATTTCACAGCTGGGAAAATGAACATAGAAGAATAAGCAGAATATCTTATATTTTACAGACTTCTGAGCCTGACAGGGGAGTTCAGAACAAATCTCCCGAGCCCTATTCTAATCCTCTACTAAAAAAAAAAGCCAAAACAATCAAAAACACAAAGGAAAACAAAACCTCTTAAAATTGTATTTAAAAAAAAGCAGCTGTCCTTATACCTGAAGTGCCAATTTCACTGCATTCAAGATAAAATGTTACCACAAAAGCCACCAAACATCCTGTATGAATAAAGTCAGCATGATTTGCCCCAGAAGTGCAGCATTCGATCATTATTAATGTGGTGTTCTAGGCCCATTGCCACTGCTTAAAAATCACATTAAGGCTCTGATGCTCATTTTTATTCTTTTTAAGTAAACAGACAAGCCATATTTTCTTGTTTCTCCAAGCCATAAAATAGTACTATTCAAAATTAAATGAAACAAAGTACCAGCAGCTGGCCCTTGAAAATCTATAAGGAAAAGTTAATGTACAATATAAATTCAGACACCAGCAGCCTTGAACAAAGATGACACCTTTCTCAGAATGACACTTGACTCCCTCTGTGCAAAAAAATTTCAAAAAGTTCAGCCAGAACTGCACTAAGAAAAGAAAAAAGAGACCAAGGAGAATTTTCTAAAATTTCCCTAATAAGAAGGCAAGTGTTATAGTTAAACAGAGGTAAACAGATTGCTGATCTCAATTTTATTATGGTTACTACTTTCATGTCTGTGAGAAATTCAGGACAAAACACTGAAATTGCTTAAACTACTCTAAAGTCACTGCAATATTTTTAAGGTTAGGAAAAAGAGATAACAGAGAATTTTATTTATTGTAAACTACTTTATTTCAAAATAAAATCAAAGGGGTCCAAGACCAATCTGAAACGCTTTGTCACAGTGGGATACCTGTATCCCATTGAAAATCATTTTGGGCAACTTAATGGCATTTTTGCAACCTAAAACATAGTTTATCGCACTTCTTCGCACTGTCTTTGACTGATACCTTTAATTCTCACATTCTTAGCACCATAGTACATTACTTAAGAAAACAAGGCCGTCTTTCTACCTGTCAATCTTTTATTCTCTTGGTTTTTTTTTTTGCTCAAAGGAGTTATATACATTTAGTTGAATTCCCCCCACGACTCTTTGGCTTTGTTTAACACACTGCTATGAATGGTTGCACACATGAAATACACTCCAGGCTTATTTTTTTTAATATTAAAACTATCCAGAGCCCCTTCAGGCAGGCAGGCATTTGGTACCTGAACTACCAAGCAATGAAATAGAACAGTTCACCAGTGGAATACCACCCTATTTGTTACAAAGAATGCTTGGTCATATCTGCTAATTTATTTTAAACAAAATGATATAAAAAGCAGTGTGAAGAGATTTCAGTTCCTGGTTGTGAATGATGAAAGCCATCGAGAGCTCTCCTCAATCAAGCAGCAAACTAGCACTTCAACATGTCCGCCTCCTTCAACTCTTCCCTGCCTCCTACCAATCAAGGATTAGGAAGCCTGCAGAAAATATAAAATACAGAAACCACAGAGGGAGAAACAAACCCAGTAGTCCAATGACCCACAGCGATATCTAAAGAATAAAACATTTTACCTATTCCTACAGTTTTACCCTGCCAAACTTTTTTTCTATCCTTCTCTCATCTTCTTTGGTTCATTATTTTCTTCACTTGCCATGAGGATTAGTATGGGTAGTTTCAGCTGACAGATATACTCTCCTCAGGCGTGAGGTTGCCAAGCAAAAGCAAATTTTTTCTTCAAGGGCGTATCTGGGGAGTAAACAAGCTGTGTGGATACCAGTGAAGGAAAAGCAAAGGAAATGCATGCCAGAGTATAAAGTAGATAAAGAAAAAAAAAAAAAAAGAAATAAAAACTTTAATTCTTCTGTCTTCAGGCCTTCTAAGAAAAGAAAAATAATCCTGACTGAAAGTTGTTCGGACCAGTCTTGTCAGAAATGCCACATCACCTTACTCCATAACGTGAACTCCATCAATCATAGCAGATATCTGGAGACCCGTTCACAGGCATCTACCTGGCAAGTTCTTTCCAAAGGGGTTACAGCTTGCTTAGTGCTAACGAGGGAACCACAGCCTTGTGAAAGAGGTCAGGATGTTGTGGGAGATCCTCATACGGCACTGGCCATTCCAACCAACTTTACCAATGTTGGGAGATCCATACTCATATTTGCTAGCAATGGCTTTGTGGTTTGTTTTTTTTGTCTCCCTGCAATTTGACAATAGTTTTCAGATATATCCTTATTGTCCTCCTGGCTAGTTTTTGCTCTCTGACCATTTCCATGGCAGTCATACAGAAAGATTGATGCAATGCGCTTTCTTGAAAGCTGTCAAAACAGTTCTGAAACCTTGAGACAAATTCAAAGAGATTCATAGGAAGGCATAGCAAGACAGCGATCCAATGCAGAAAGGCTATGTTATGATTCAGCAATAAAAAACGTGACTTTAAATACAAAGCAAAGAGAATTTTGATATATTGGGTCAAGAATTCAAGCAGTAAGAGCTAGTTTGTGATAGCAGCTTAGATGTTTCCCTTATGGAGGAGAGGCTAACGATGCTTAGACTGAACCTATACTGCAGAGAAAGATGTTATGAAGATTTAATTTTTTTTTTCAGAGAAATTTCAAATTTTTGTCAGTTTGATCTGTTTTTAGTTGGAAGAATACTAAAAACAAGGAGGGAAAAACCTTGTTTGATGTAAGCAAAATACTCACATAATAGAATACTGTAAGAAAGAGTTTATTGAATATTTTTTCCCTTTATACAATATAGAAATTCCGGCTAAGATAAACTCCAGAAAAAGTTCACAAATCATTAAACATTAAAATTACAAACGGCAAAAACTGAATAATCAGAACTAATAACTATTAACATCCAATTATAGATGTTAGAAATATTAATGTCTTGAAATGAACAAATTTCTAAGTCGTCTACTTCTCTCTGATCTCTGTGCTTATCTTCACATCTGATCAGAGACCTTAGACACAGAACTTCTGAAAACTCTCTAAGAAACATGCATAAATTTTAGAGCTTTCCCTCAGACTCAGGATGCTGTTTGCAATCTCCCCAAAGCATTTATATCTATCTCTATTTGCTCAGAACCGATGATTTGTGCTACCTTCCCAAGATTTGTAATCTCAATTGGAACAAAACATGGTACTGATGTATCACCAGGCTCACATCACCAGTTGACATTTTAAGCAATATCACTGCCTAGCCTATCATTTACCTTTCTTGAACTGAGTGAAAAACTGAACAACCTATTCTCAAAAGGCAGGTATGTTACAGAAACACCATATGAAAAAGAGAGAGACACGACGCCCTTATCTGCATTCCATGTAGCACCTAATGGTGCAGGAAAGATTTCAAATTAGAAAATTACTAAGTCACTTTAACAATTTCTTTATGGTTTGAGTTTTGTGAATAATAAATGATCTAGATAGAAACAGGAGATCATTAGCAACTGTTAAGACTATAACTGTCATCAGTTTCAAGTGAAATTATTCTGCTAAAAGTTATGTTTTCTTCATTAAGATTGCATATGATATTCATACACGTTCATTTTACATTCTGATCACTCAAACAAAAAAACTCGATTGAAATAAAGTTCAAGAATGTTAGAGATGTAAGCAATAGCAAAGCTTGAAGCCCAGAAAAATTAGAGATCAAGCTGTGCTACTGCAGGAAATCAGTGATAATAAACTCAATAGCACCATTTTAGAAATACGCATCATTTAAGATCCTCTAAAAGAGTTGTTTTCAAAACCAGCAATGGCAATGTATCTAGTATATCTACTTCAAGAAGCACTTTGTTGCAGATGCTCTATCCATACACAAGCATCCAAAATATTAGCTATATGCAATTATTGTGTATGGAGAAAAACCTCATTATAATCTTTTCCTTTTCAGAAATCATACACGGAATCCAATCAAGAACTACCACATTAGCCAATTTTATATATATATATATATATATACAAAGAAAATTAAATACTTACAAGTGTGTGGTACTAAAGACATTATCCAAAACTACAGGAGTTTAGAATAAGCACAACTTGTATTCAAATAGGAAGGAGCTATACATGTTAGATTATGTTGCTAAAGGTCGGACCTAGAGAGAGATTTGCTGCATACACCAGGAGGGGAAAAAAATAACAAAGTAAACCCAGAACAAATTTAAATTGAATTCAGCTGAAATACTCTACATTCGATAATTTCAATCAGTACTCCAGTATGGAAAAAAAAAAGTAATTAAAAATTTCTAAATGTTATCTAACAGAAATGTGTTATTTTGAACGTTTTCTTTCATCAAACCCAGTATTTTAATGCAAAAATGTAAAAGTGTCAAACAGATTTCCTGTAAGTGTTACTGTGGTTTAGTGTTATTTTCTTGACCTTTCCAAAATAATTGTGAGCTTATTCGAAAGAAAAATTTGTATCTTATTTCTTTCAGGTCACCAAAAATGAAGAACTATCAGTTCACACAGCCCAACTATAGACCCCACTATTCAAGTATTTATCAACAAAATGCAATTTCAAAAAGCAGTCTTGCGAGCGCTCAGGGATGATAGCTGGACAGTTCACCCATAAAATTAAGCCAACAATTCCACCATAAGTTTCTTGACAGACTTCTCACACCTGAAAATGTCAACTAAACATTATTCTTCTTTAGTACAATCATAAAAGCTGTGTTACACAATGATTTCTTAATTTATCTGATTGTGTGGCATTCCTCGGCCTTGTGCTTTGAGGCCTGGGCCACCTCTTTCAGCATAACGGAGAGTCCTCTGGAGAAGTTAACTTGAATATTACGAGAATGATTTAATAGCTTAATGTCGCTGTAGAATCTTGATGTACATGCACAAAATATTTCAACATAAATTGAAAGGCTATGCTTTGCAGAATAACACGTGAATGAAATTCTCTCTCTGTTTTTAATGCTACGTTTAGCATAGGGTTATAATGAGTTACTTTTGTAGGCCTGCCACAGTGAAACCTCACTCCTCCACACCTCGGCTTTTGCAAGAAAACCATCTAGCTGCTGTGGATTTCCGAAGATATGAAGATAAACGAAAAAAGAATTACTCTCTTTCTGGCTAAGTTGCTAGACCTTGTTTGTTTGTTTTTGTTTGTGTGCGTGTACACATGCATGCATAGCGGGAAAGGTGAAGAGAGAAAAACAAAAAAAAAAGAGATAGATGGTTGGGTGGGAGGGAAGGCTTTTGAGAAGAAGAAAATCTTCAAGAGCCTTCTTTTATTTATTTATTTTTCAGTTGAATGTTCAGGCTCCTCTGTCTGTGAGTTGTCGTCTGTACTTTTTTAATGTTATTTTTACTTTTTATAAGAAGGAAATAGTAGAGACTTTTCACCTTCATTTTAAGGACTCAAAACTCAGACACCCTCTTTCCTTTAATTCAGACAGAGGTATAAAAAATAAATCTCAAAACTAAAAAGCATAGGTATTCAAGTCCTAAGCAGTCTTCTGAGCCTCTTATTCTTGATATGCCTTGATTGCTCTAAGGGCAAGGTTGCTTTTTTACTAAAAACACCCTCTATTGTAGCTGTGCATGTTATTATTGTTCCATTACGGTACAGGTCTGCTCAATTCTCTTTTCACAAAGCCCAAGCTTTCTTCACTCAAAGGGTAGGATTTTCCCATAGGCAAAGAAACTCTTTTCTCTGAGATGTGTTAGTAAATACATTTCTACTCAAGAACTATTAAGGAGGAAACTTCAGAAATTGTCCAGCTACCTCAATATCTAGGGTCTTAGCATCAAACTAGAGGGCAAACAGATTACTGATGAGCATGCCACTCCCTCTCATTCCCACCTCCTCCAGCCCCTTCAGTGAATATTTTTAATGTGTTTTTTTTGATATATGTTTATAAGGTATCCCAAAACAATGCACAAGATTTCTCAGAGGCTTGTAGTGAAAATATTTGCAAACCAGGAGATCTATTGCCTATCTGATAAGCTCAGTTTTCAAAGAAAACATTAAAAAAAAGGTCACATTCTTGGTTTTCTTTCAAATTACTATTCTACACAGGCTTTACTTTTATAGTGTGAGAGATGTGCACAAGTGAGTCACAGAAATAAAGGAAGGAGAGGGGCTGGTATGAGAACAACACAACAAAAGTGGAACATAATAAAAATGTGACAGTGGGTAAATGAACAAAGACAAAGGAATTTAAATTACCTCTAGCTAGAGGTAATGGAGTTTGCTTCATTTCAGGTGTGTTTTGGATTCCACAGAGTTTCTACTAATTTAAAAAGAAACTTGTACAGAAGTAAAAATGCACAGTACTGGAATTATGGGTGGCCACAGAAGGTGAACCTCTATAAATCCATCTGGAGGCAAGAGTTAATGAAATAAGATGTCTGGTGTAAATTTGGCATAGTGCTATTCCAGATATGAAGAACAGTCAATCACAGAGATTTATTGCTAGACCAAAAATGAAATGAAGTGAAGGTGAAAAACAGACCATGAAGAAGGAAACGGGATAGAAGGGACAGGAATCCAGGAAATGTAGAGTCTAAGATCATAATTAGTGAGGAATTGAGAGCGAGATAGAAATATTTTAGAAGCTATTCAAGGGAAGCAGCATGAAAAGAAAAGTGATTTTCACCGCATACTTACAGTACAAACAGCAAAAGAGGCCAAATAGATTGGAAAGTTGGGAAGTGAAGAGATCAAGCAGCAGGCTTAAACAAACAAAAGAGAATACTTTTCCCTCAAAGCCCATAATTCAATTCAGAAACTTGTTGCCAGAGGTTATTGTGAAAGCTAAGATGATAAATGTTTTGAAATGGGACTGGACAAGCAGGTGGAAGATAAATACATTATAGTCCAAAGGAAAGGTGCAGCAGGACCTTTGGTCCTGCACATTGTAGCAGATCTTCTGTTTGAAAGTACTTTTCAAAATATTAACAAGGATGCAACTTGGTCTTTCAGTTGCCTTTCTTTGCAAAAAAATAGCTTGCCTAAGAAAATATATACAAAATAATCGAGACGCTGAAGTCAAGGGAATATGTTATGCCACTTTTTATTCTCTAGATACCGAGTTACCAGCTCAATAGCTTTCTACTGTACGTATAATTGTGGCAGTAAGAACTGCCCTGACCATCCTCATCTGCTGAGTCATGTTAATTTCCATATTGCTTTGATGGATAAATGACACACGACACATCATAGCTCGAAATATTTCAATTAATTGAATACATGTCTTTAGATAGGCAAAGCAGGATATTTCACCAAGGTGCTCTACTTCAAAAAGGTCTGTAAATCATCAAACACTCCTGTTTCCATTAGAATGATTTCCCAATGATGTGGACCTCTGTCACCCAGTCAATGTGATGTTGAACTAAGTCTTCAGCAGTGACATTCAGAGGTTATGAACTACTGCTACATACAGAACAGCTGCATCTTCAGTTTGATGGACCACCTCCTTTCTCAACTCCAGCTAAATCAGTGCAGTTCTTACTAAGCTTTGCAAGTAGGATCTATGCTTTTGGGTTAAGCATCATGAGTTTGACAGTTAGCTCTGTTTACTGATGATTAATGACCAGTATTTGGACAAAGGTAAACAAAAATTCTTAATAAACTGGAAGAGAGTCAAATTTGCCCCGGGCCCATTACCAAAGAGAGGGTGTAATATATCTAGCCAGAATGTGCACTTCTAAAGCACTAAGCTCACCAATTAGAATACAGGAATGACAACAGCTACAGGCATTAAAGCTTGGGCCTTTGTTACTGCATGAGACAAATGTCTGAGCAAACTACATGCCTTGCCTTTGTACTGCTGCCTATAAACTTTGTGCCTACCTTCCTGCTTTGTGACGTGGTTTTTTTGACATATATTTTTTGACATATATTGTTAATCACAAAAAGTTATGAAAAATGAAAGTAGCAGCTGTATTGATTCAGCAAAGCAGCATGAGCATATTTAAGAGCTCATGCCTTTTACCTGATTCACACATATTCAATTTCCTGAAGTCTGATTTCTTTAATTATACTACAAATCTAGAAGGCTTTTTATGTTATCAGATACTAATTATATTAGACAGATTGCCATTCATCTGTTTATAGCAATATTTATTTCCACTGCCATCACTTAACATCAAAAGAGTATTACCTCATCATCATTTACAGTGGAAAAAAATACAACTTTCCTCTATAATTTTATGTCTAGGTAGGTCCAGTTAAGGCCATGAGACATTCTTTGCTTAGTTTGTGTGATCAATATGTATAAATACTTTGCTTCCTCTTAATCTCTAATTATGATAAACTATACCTTCCATTTTTAGGAAAGCTTCTCTCTACACTAAAGCTGTCTAAATCTCCTCTGAGTTAGGAAGATAACTTCAGAAATTGAGAGAATTAGTAGATTGAGTCCCACTGAGAGGGAGATTTCAAAGAGGAAAAAAAAGGTATAGAAGCCAGAGGAAACTTTTACAACTTTAATAAAGAGACAGACAGCAAATCTGTTGAAGTAGAAGTGAAAAAACGAAAAAAATGTCGAGGAAATGACAGTAGGGAAAAGAAAAGAAAAGAAAAGCTGTGAATGAGAATACACTCCCCTGCTTCTGCAGAGGATGCCTTCCATTGATATCCTCTGCCTTCTCACACAAGTATGCCTGGAAAAACTGAATCAGCCACAGCATCTCCCTAAACATAGGCATGCGATTATCATTCTTTTTCTCTGTCACTGCAATTCCTCTGGGCTTGAGAGTTTCCTACAAAAACTATCAATTTTTTAACAATTGCAGAGCTGGTCTTCCAGAGGCTGCATTAAGGCAGTGGTTACTGGCACCCTGGGCACTTATGCCTTACTCCTTAGAGATCTGGTAGGTCACTTTCCCTAGATCTTACTTCCTTGACCTACAATTTAAAACAATCTCTGTGAAGAGATTCTCTCCTCATGCAGATTCCTCCCCTCTTCCCTCCCACATCTTTATGAATGCACCTCCCCTTACATTCAATCTGACGTACTTGTGTTAGAAACCTAACACTGCAAGAAGATATATGATAAATCAGCTCTAACAAAGGAGTAAGGCAAAAAAATTACATGAACACACTGGGCACAGGGGAAGGGATGAGAAATCAAAGGATGGTCCTAGACATATTTAGGAAGATATAGAAAAAAATACATTCTCTATTAAATGGAAGAATGTATCTCAAAAAATGATAAAAAGTAGGTTTGCTAGACCCCAGAGAGAAAGTGGGGGGAGAGAGAGAGAGAGAAACAGAGGTTATTGTATAGTTTTGGGAGTATTCTATTTCACTAGAGACATTTGTGAATGTAATGAGCTAAAGAAGAGGTAAGACGCTGCTTAAATTGATCTATACAACCGATTGTGCTACACTTGATAAAATAATTGTGTTGGTCTTTTCTATACTTAACAACTCTGCAACACAATAAGTTGTTAAGCACTAAACAGCGTCACATACTCTGCCACACTACTCTCATTGTTTCAGAAACCTCAGAAGCACCCGACATTTACCTTCTCTAGTTCTAACACTGAAATTGCAGAAATGCAATTAGGAGAACTCTGGTACTCATAACAGAAAAGGTCAGCAATGTGCAAGCTAAGCCTGATAACGCGCCTAATGTGCTGCCAAACATAACAGAATGCCGTCCTGAAAATGAATGATTTTACAGACTGCCGTGAAGTTGTTGCAAGATAATCAGATCAACAGGGGGCATGCCTCTATGTGAAAGACACACAGGAGATGGTGAAATATTCTTTGATAGAGGTATATTGCAAAGTCATTGCTGATGGGAAAATGTACTATTATAAAAGGCGACATTTTCAGAAATAATCACACAAATAAATTGGGCAGAAAACCCAAATGACAGAAGTTTCAACATTTGGCAAGTGCTGAAGCCATTACTTCATCAAAGGCAGTGCACTCTGAGCCTGCAGCCAACAACCAATACACCACCACCTCCAGGATGGAAAAGACTTTTTTTTTTCTTGTAGTAATCAATGTAAACGGTGGTTAGAGGGTTTAGTTTTTCTGTTTGTCTTTACTAAAGACATACTCACACAGAAGTACAGGCTCTGTGCTCCTCATGCAAAGAACTCTTCCTTAATTGTGCCACTAATCCCACATAAACTAATAGTGAACTTTAAGAAAAATGAAAAGTAATCTATGGGGTTCTTTTGATAAATGACATTACATCAACAGTGCCAAAAAAAAAATAGCTCATTACTGAAAGCTGAAAGTAGGACTTATTAGAAGTTTTCTGCCAAATACCTAAAGGCAGGTTAAATCTTTACTGGAAAATATTTTTGAGACCTTACACACACCAAAGAAACGTGTATTCCTTCTACTTAAACTCATCACGAGCAAATAAAACCTGTAATTTGCATGTCTGTTTACAGACTACCATTTCTATTACATTGCTTCATTATATTTTGCCGTAGTTATAAGAAGCGTTCCTTTAAACACTAGAAGAAATAAAAGCATCATCATGAACTACCGTGGAGCTTTCATCCACATTCACTTACGTTAATATTCAAATTACAAAATTCACAATATTCCAGAAATTATCACACACATACCTGTGACAAGAGAACATTACGTTTTGAGACTGCTAGATCCATATTGCAAAGCTCTAGTAAAGGCAAAAGCTAACATTGTATTCTAGTTTCTCCTATGCTTGAGTTATATTAATCTATTTCATGGACAATGTAAAAAAGCCATCTACTCTTTTCATGTGACACATATTGTTGCCTAATTAAGGAAAATAACGTAATTTAATGTGACCCTTCCTATTTTTCAATTTGATTAGAG
This sequence comes from Baryphthengus martii, assembly GCA_013396935.1. Taxonomy (NCBI): domain Eukaryota; kingdom Metazoa; phylum Chordata; class Aves; order Coraciiformes; family Momotidae; genus Baryphthengus; species Baryphthengus martii. Next base: position 88,795 of record VWZK01017384.1, read on the forward strand.
GATGTATCATGAATTTAGGACATGACATATTTCTGAAGATTGACTAATGATAGGCCAAATGATCATCAGCTAACTTGTATAAGCTGAATTTTCTCAGTAGCAGGCTATAACATGCGTGAAGATGTCCTGTCTTTGGTGTTCTATGAAAAAAACCTAACTAATAAACCCTCAAGTACCCATCTGTTTGGTATTTCCATAGTACCCTTCATATATCCTTTTGAAACCAGCTTTATCTGTACCATGTGTGCCTGAGGCAAGTACTTATAAAATAGTACCGCCATACTGCAAAACATTTTACAGGCGCTTACTTTGCAAAAAGTTCCCAACATGAGCGAATATATTTTGTTTAAATGGCATGAAGAAAGGTATGCAAATAAAAGGAAGTAAACACACCCCCCACAACTAGATGATAGCATCAATAAAAGGGCAATTACACTTCCATTCTTTTCTTGCTATTCTTTTGGTAACGATCATAAACTGATTGTATTTTCTTGAAATGCTACATATGCATAACATGCACCCCAAAACTAACAAGAACACACTCACCATGTACTATTAGGACATATTCTGTGCTGTTTCGGCCAATAGGATTTTTTGCTTCACATCGGTATGTGCCATTGTCTGTTTTGTTTAGGAAACTGATGCTTAGGACCCTGCCGTTAACAACCATTCTCTCTGGATCTGGTAGTTCTCCACCGTCCTTTGTCCACAGCACTGGTTCTGGCCTGTTGGGTACAAAATGATGTGTTTAATCAGGGAGGTGAAGCATGTATAGCAACATATAAATCAGAAACAGTAGCATCAGAAATTTAATGAATAGTAACCTGCCATCAAAGACTATTCGATGATCATTTGAGTTACTACATATAATGAACTATCACTGTAACAACCTCATCATCCCAGATGGGAACTACTAAAGAAAGTGAAAGAAACAAGCATGGAAAACAAGAGAAACAAAAAAAAGAAACAGAATGGAACAGGCCAAGATCTTTCCTAACTTAAAAAAAACCAGTTCTTGCGAGCTTTCAGGGCCCACAGTTCAGCAAGATGCTTGGCAAGCTAAATGAATACAGCTTTCGGTTTGTGTGATGAGCAATATGGTCCTGTGTGGCTGACAGGCATCAGAAATCATGCAAGCAGGCTAAGGTAGATGTCAGTGGTTTGTAAATGGATTCTAAAATCATTTAGGCCATTCACATTCACCAGTGCACTTCATGCACTGAATGTTTTTCCTGAACCAGAAATATCAGTCTCAAAGTAGCAAATCTTACACACAATCTAAATTTGTTTCTGTTGCTGCATTGTATCTCAGCCCATCCTTTTCCCCACCTTTTCTGCATCCTTCCCTCAAATAATTGCTTCTTATGCATGTTATCACAAGCAATACAAGATTTGACTTAAAATCTTAGATTTCCTTCTTTTGTGAAACCTTCCCTTTTGTGCCTGATGAATTTGCATCAAACAGGCCAAAGGCAAAGGACTGCCAGTGGTAAGCCCCTAGGCAAGTTTAGGGCACCACTGAGAAGGGAACTGACCCTCTTGCAGATTCACCTTTATCTTCCCATTGGTGAATGATGCCTAACTCTTTCCTAAAGACTCTCAAGAAGCACCACAGTTCATGACATTTGCCTAATGGGGTTTGCCTAACATTTGCGTCACATCCTGCCTAACCAGGATGTAGGTATTACTGGCATGCGGTCTTTGTTTATATATAACAAGATCTACCTTCAAGTTTGCGTGAGGGAAATCACCAAAACGACAGGTCCATAATCGGGAATGAGAAGTTGGCTTACTGAATACTATCTCACAAACAGACAGAGCATTTCAGGTCCTTAGATACTGGTAACTAAAAGAAGATATACAGCCTGAGGATTTACTGCTACATTACTCGTATCTGGCAGCTTTGTATACTATAACCCAAATATAAATGCCTTTCTTTTGCAGATGTCATTTAAATAATTTCAGTCAGAAGCAGTTCTAGATTTGCACATTTATTTGGTAGGAAAATGTTACATTATATTTTCCTATCGAAGTATGCAGTTATATGGCTAAGAAATAGAACAGAATATAAAACATTGTTATAAAATCAGCAGATGCCAAATCAGTCACTAGTATTACTCAAGAAATACTTAATTTCAGTAATTTAAGCAGGTGTTTAAAGCCTATTAAATATAATAAGTGTTAAGGATAAGAATTAAACCTGAATACCTACGGAGAGATATTTTGCCAAAATGTGGCCTCGTGCACAGAAAAATAGTCTTAATGACTGCAATGACATGATTTTCTTTTAAGTTAGGCAAGACATGTAAACAAAGTGAATTTTTCCAAAATGTGCTTACTGCTATATAATTCATATTACTTTTTAAACTGAGAATACGGTAACTTATGCTTCTCTTGAAAGATAACAGAGATTTATACACATTTTAGCAATATTTGGATGACATATTGCTAAATCATCACTGAACTTGTTACTTAGACTGACTCTCCCCTGAAGTTATGATTTTTTTTGGAAAATCATATACTCAGGGAATTTTAAACTGAGGATTAAGAACTGGCAGTGTAATGGGCTTTATTTATACCTTACTGTAAATATGTCTTACTGCTCTTCCTAAGCGTACTTTCAGGAACTGGTATCTAAATACATATGACACACAATATACACACTTCCCTTCTGCTTCATGTGAGATTGGAATCCAGATGTCCACGCTGTGGCAGAAACATTGCCCTACGGAGTTCACAACATTAAGGTGAGATTTGTTTTGATATGTTAAGGTGGATTTGTTCAATTTTCTAGCAAAATCCTCATTGCTCCCCATTTACCAGCTTACTGTGGATCTGTAATCCCAGGAGTGGAAGGTCTGAAACACTTCTGCTACAATGTGCACCATTACCTTCATAAATGGCATGTTAAAGCAAATTCTGTGCAGTGGTAATTTATGGAACTCATTTTAAATTGAAATTAGATGGCATATCCTAGGGGAAAACCCATAGGATAACAAATAAGTATGAAACGGAGCCTCGGATATAAATTATTCAGGGAGCTTTGTCACATAGTAATATACCAACTCTACTCTTAACACAGAGTGCTTAGCTATGGTCGCGAAAAGATGGTGGCAGAAAAATCATGGCTTAGAGAGAGGCAGATCTACGTACTCTGAGTGTCAGGGAAGCTGCTAATTGGCAGTTAATGTTAAGTCATCCTGTGTTGCCTTAGCGCCAGCAGATGAGCAATGGCTGGGCAGTCGGCCCATGGTCAACACATCATGGCGGCCGGGCACAGCTCTCACTCCATCTCACCACTCTCAGGGAGGATGGTGCCTAAAGCAGCGCTCCTGTCACAGCCACAAAATGAAATTTTGCCTGCGCTACTGGAGAGCTTTGAGACACCGGTCTAAGCAATTCATTAGCCAGGCAGAAATGAGCTAAGAACATGAGACGTGCTCATGCATCCAGGCCAGCACGCTGCTGTGGTCAGCGACGAGGGGAGCGGCCATTTTCTGTGGTTCATTCCTCCCGTTCTCTGCCAGTCACCACAATCATTCCATCGGGGATGTTGGAGGTCACATTTCTTGTTCCTTTTTTTTGTATCTACTTAGCATTTAGACCTGTTGCCTATGAATGCATCCGGTATCTTTTTGAATCTGCTTATACCGTCTGTCAACCCAGCCCCCTGCGGCAACGAATACCGGAAGTTCCCTACCCGCTGTGCCAGAATGGATTTACTTTCAGCTGTCTTACACTGATCTCCTAGTAGGGGCAATGAATATTGCAGGATATGGTAAGCAATGCTTCTGCATGTTATAACCTTGCTATTAGTGACGATAGCCTTGCATTTATTAGGCTGCTCTCTCCCTCTGTCTCCGTTTGTTTGAATTTGGTACCTTCTGAGATTATTGGCAGGGGAAAAAAAAAAAAAGGGTAAAGAACCATAAATTTACAGCATATTGGCTATTTGTTGATAATTCCTTTAGTACTTTCACTGCCCAAAATAAAAATGCAGCTAAAACACTGATGGGGAAGCTTTCCTTTTGTGACAAAAGGCACAGAGATGTGTGAATTCCCCACAGTTTATCCTATTGAGACACATTCACGGCTGCACAGGTTCTTTCTTTCACAAAGTATTTTGAAAGGGCTCTGCTCAACTGGGGGAGATTTAGGTTTAACATTCTAAAACACAGGACAAATATGTACACTCCAAATGTATACTATTTTTCTCCGTTATATACATCTCCAATATTGCAGAATTTCAGCTTTTCTTCACATACTAAAGAATTACCATAATGCTATCTACTACAGTGTGAACTGGAACAAACAGAGTATTCCTGTACCTTGCATTTGTGCTTACTTCAAGTTGAACCACACCGGTTTAATCCCCATTTTTCTCAGACAATCCTGAAAACATCTTTCATGGAGCACAAGAGCTATAAAGTCAGAATGAGCACTGTGGCCACTAATGCAATTGCACATTACTAAGTTCACACATTTCATGGCACAAACAAGCTCACTGACCTGCTCTGTCCTAACAGGAGCATGTAGCCTGCTAGTACCAAGGCAGTCCCCATCTTGGATGAGAGGTGCATTTGTATATCCCTGGTTTATTCCCTCTCACGTTGATGCAGTTAAGTGGAAATGAGCTGTGCTACCACTGAGACCTTTCATTGAGTTGAGAAATATAGCAGAGCTGAAGTACCAAGATGCCGCTTTCTTTTCTGAAACATAGCTCTGCTTCTGGCTTACCTATTCTAATTTGCTCCCAGTGTGACACCTTTTAAAACAAAAACAAACAAATTAAGCATGCTGTAATGAAGGAATTCTTTCAAAGACACAGCTCAACGGTGTCAGCCCATGCTAGTTCTTTGACTAGTATGCACGGCTTTTATCGATTTGGCTTTGCATGCAGCTGCCCACAGTGGCACCACTAGGACTGTATTAAACTGAAAGAAGGCAGAGATACTAATCACAAACGTACCAAAAATCTTTAACTATGACCAATGACTTCTCTGCCAGCCCCTACAAGAAATTAGAACTCTCTACTCTCTCCGAAGAACTGCTGAATAGGCTTACATTTTGGTATAATTTATGTTTAATCCCTGTAGAAAGGCTCAAAAGCTTTCAGTAACTGACTTACAAAAAGAAACTGTTGTGGGTTTTTTTGGTATAAATAACTTATTTTGTTAACTGTCTTCATGTTAGCCTCAAAACTTGACATAAAAAGCAACAGAATTTGATATTCTTTCCCAGTCAAACAGAAATGAGACGGCAATGTGGATATTAAAAAACTAGTATTTTGTTCAAAGAAGAATATGTTTTATATTGCGGAACAGGACTTTTCTTGTAAGTAATTTAACAAATAATTTGTAAATAAAGCAAAATTGTTTTCTAATCCTGAGGCTAAGAAACTTTTTCTTCCAAAAGATGTTTTAGAAAAAGCTAAGGGAAAACTGTAATGTATTGGGGGGAAAAAAAAAAGTTTTAAAAACCACAGTCAGATTTGATTAGAAGAGAACACTTAGGCACAGACTTACCTTTTCAATAAGTGTTTATACAACATGAAAGTCAACAGGTAGTATTTAAGTCCATGTTAATATTTCTGACAATCTAGGCCTTTAAAGTTACACCATAGTATTTTAAAACAAGTTCATTATTTTTCCAACCCCCCTTCTCCATCCTTAACCCAAGAGTGTGATGTTTCAGCGCTATTCTACAATCCTCCTTTCCAGTGATATCTTTATATCTAGCTATTGTATTTATCTTATCTTTCACTCAAAAATGATACACAGACCTATTGTATCACCTCTTCTTAGTGAACAAAGTGAATTTAAGCAGTGCAATCCATTCTCACCTGAAAGTTCTTGGCTCTATTAATTTTTGTGGCCCATTTCTGATTTTTGTGTACAGAAAGGTCAGGTACAAAGTGCTTTTCACTGAGACCTTAGTAAACAATACTCAGATAACTTACTGACCCATAACACAGGATAACCTTATAATTTCCCTAAGATCATGCTCAAAAAACCCCAAAACAACAAGGACAAAAAACACTGCTAGCTTTTTACATGCTCATTCTCACTGAGGATATTATCATCCTTCTTAGTATCTTGGCATTTTATAGACAATGTGAGTAAAAATAAGAAAGGTGGAAGAAAGACTTCCAGAACACTAGCAAGACAAGTAAATTCATTACTTTGAGCATGGTCCTCTTGGACAATGCCTTTTACTTCTTCAAAAAGAAGGCAACATTTGTACTCTCTGAAGCCCATAAAATCATAGTCTAGTGGATGTGCTCAAATGAGTAATGAAAAAGGTATCATCACATTTATCAGAGTGTTTTTTTTGTGTTGAAAGTGTGGTGCAATGTTAAAAGTCATCTAAGGGAATGATTGCCCCATTAATTTGAAACTTAAAATTTCTCTGTATCAAGAATCTGGATTTTTAGCTTTGTCAGTTAATCACTCAGTGGAAAGTTTAAATCCTGAGGGAAACTCTTGTTTATATAAAGTCTCAGTCTGATGAGTCATATTGGGATCAGCTGGTTTGGGAGCATTTCATCTATCAAAAACATCAATATCCACAGTCACTAGCCTTTCAAAAAAGGCTTGAATAGATGGGTTTTATTTTATGAGATAAGAACTCTGTGACTTTTGTAGTTCTGCAAAGCTTGAGTAACCTTCAGAGAGTGTTCTCCCCAGAAGAATTAGTCAAGGATATCCTAAGTAGCTTTTACAAAGTTCTCTTTCTTTTTTTTTAGAAGAAAACTTTGAATATCTGAATTACTATATTTGTCTCCAATTTCCTCTTTTAAGCATCTCAGAAGACATAACATAGCCTAAGAATATTTGTGACGCCATATACTAATGTTTTTTAAACGGTTAAGAATTAAATGTCAATATATGTTAACAATAAAATGACAACAAAATCTAGATTTCTACTTTTTATATTATAAAAAATTGACAGGAATTCACAACTGTAAAGACAACAGGAACAAAAAGATTTTGAAGATAGTTGTAGCGTATTATGCCTTTGAAAAAGTTGCTTAAATGATAAAGAGATGACAGGAATCTCAAATGGTGTGTGTACTCATCATTTACAGGCAAAAAAAAAAGAGAACAGCAAAACAAAAAAAGAAAAAAATAGAAAAAGGGAAGAACAAACAAACCAAAACAAACAAAAAAGACAAATCCCAAGTCTCTTCATCCTTTACCTTCTGTCCTGGATACAGACAAAACTTTCTTTGTCCATCACAAATGCCTTCGGGTGACAAGCCTCCCTGCCTGTAGCTTGCTTTGGATAAATCAGGCAAGCCTCTGTATTGGGTCTGACTGAGCTGAAGTTAATTTTCCCCACAGCAGCCCTCATAGTGCTGTGCTTTGTACTGAGAGCGAGAAAGGTGTTGATAACACATCTGTGTTGTGGCTACGGCTGAGAACTGCTCTCACAGCACCAAGGCTGGTTTTTCAACATTCCCCGCCTCGGTAGGATGGAGTGGACAAGATCTTGGGAAGGGACACAACTGGGACAGCTGACCCAAACTGACCAAAGGGATATGACATCAGCTCAACAATAAAAGCTAGAAAAAGGAGGAGGAGGGAAAGGGGGGCATCCTCTTGACCTTAAGAGCAACCACTATGCATATCGGAGTCCTGCTTTCCCATATGGGCCAGACATCACCTGCTGATGGGAAGTAGAGAATAACTCTTTGTTTTCTTTTGCTTTCACCTGTGGCCTTGGTTTGCATTTCATTAAACTGCCTTTGTTTTAACCTAGGAGTTCAATCTTATTTTCTTCCCCTGGTCCAGCTAAGAGCAGTGGGGGTGAGCAGCTTGGTGGGCACCTGGTTTCCAGCCAAGATCAAATCATTACAACCTCTCACCTTCACATTAGCTCACTGAATTACAGTTTCTAACCATGTTGATATGATAGACTAAATTTGCAGCTGAAAGTCCTTATCCCTCAGCAGTCTGTGCCAGTAACTGATAAAAGTTACTCAAAAGGAGTCTATTCAAATCAAAGGTATTTATTCTTTTTCCGAAAGATACGAAGTCCAGTGTGCTAAAGGGTAAAAGAGTAATTTTTCATATTCATATTTCTCTCTATCTACACTCTAATCTCACCTTACAACCATTTTTAAGGTGCCTTTCAGGTCAGTTAATACTCATCTTTGCCTGTAACAACATGACACTTCTTTTTCTGCCATAATACTCTTTCCTTCTCTACCTACCTTTCATCAGGCTGATAACACATTTTCCTTTATCCTTTAGTGTCTTTAGAGCCTAGGATGCCCTTTGACCCAAGGCTTTCAGCCCTTACCACAGCTATGTAATGCTGCTGGTCTTTGTCTGGATAGCTTTTTCCCAACCCATTATAATGTCAACTTCTTTGAAATCATTTACCTGTAGTTTTTCCCTTTGTCTTTCGTGCCTTTTGTGCTCAATGCCTCCCCGCCTCCCTTAAATGTTTACTTTATGTTAATTATTTTCAAGAAGGCAAGTAATATCAAATTAATATCCCAAGAAGTGCATAATCCATATATATATGGACGTATATATGGAGTCTCTTATGCAATTCCAGTATTATTCACAATCTCCCCAAACAAATATAAAAAAAGCCTGCTGTGAATAATATTTTGGAGATTGGCTTTCTTGTAGTCATGAGACATATCAGCAAGTTAACTTATGTGAAATCAGAAGATACCTTATCAGTGAATTGCATCAGAAATATCCCTTGTATTCTAATACTGTAAGCAGCAGGGAGGCTAGAGATGGACAAAAAGATTGTCTCAAAAAAATCTTAACTTTGTGAGGCAGATGTCATAGGGATGTAGTCCAGAATTCCATTTAAATCAACTCTGAATCCATTGCCACATTAAGACAGTTATGGGGAAGTCCCCTAAGGTTGTTCACAAAGTACCATCTTCTGTAAGGTAGGATTAATGTAGGATGAAAAAGAGGACACTAAATTGGTGTGCTCACTGCTGTGGGTGATCCACTGTCTTCCCATGATTCACATTAGAAGTGGAAAAAAAAAATAGTTCAGAGAATTATAATGCATTATCAATAGTCACAGAGGGTGTGTTGGAGAAGCTGTGTTTTGTCAGGGTTAGTTTGGTTGTGGCAGCACCAAAGCCCTTCAGCTTTGAAGGAAATGCAAAACCAGAGAGCTCACAAATGTGCAATGTGGCTGACGGGTCAATGCGAGAAAAAGCTCCATTGTGATATTGTGCAATACATCAAAATTGAGGTCAAGCCAGCAGATTTTCTCAACAGTGGAATACATAGGAACCCATCACTGCAGTAAGTGATAACACAGTTACTTATTTAAGTGATTTCTCATGCCCCCAATACAAGAGCATGCAAACAGCCAACTCGGAATAAATGCAGAGAGACATGAAATCAAACTGTGCACAGTTGGTTGTTAACGCCATTTATCACCACAAGTACCTCTAACTACTCAGAGTCAGGAAAACACTTACCTAAAAATGCATCTTCTTAAAAACTGTTCTTGTTACAAAGATTCCTAAGAAAATACTCTAATCATTTAGGTTACGTGTTTTATTTTTCCAGTTTCAGCAGTGCTGCTCTTAATGCTGTTCATTTCTTTTAAGGCTTTTATTGGAACACCTTATCTGCTCTGCTCTTCTCTATCAGAAGGAATCTCCTTTTTGTCTTAGAGTTATTAAACTCACCTTGCAGTTAAATTACCATTGCGTGCCATAAAAACAATACGCTAACCTCTTACAAATGTCACCTGTGTTTAAAGAATGCAGACAAACTGGTTTGCCTTACATTTTTTTTTTAGTGAGTTATGAAAGAGACCTTTGTTAAAAGTTCCTCTAGGTGGTCATAATAAACTAGAAAAAAAACAAAAATCATTCTAAGCAAGACTCTTGATCCAGAAGAGAAATACAGTCTATTTTGTATTTCTCAGCTTTATTGATAATTTTCCCCTCTGCCCGGCTTCCTTCCTCTCCTATTAGAAGCTTCTCAGCATGAGGTTAGGCTTGACCATCAAACCAGCAAGAAGACAGTTCTGGCTGCAGAGCTCCTACTTCCCATATGGTTCCCTATCACTTAGGCCAACACCATTAGCAGAGGTATCAGCAAATCCTGATCTACCTTTCCATTGTGACAGACAGCTAAATCTTGTTCTAACAACAGAAGGTTTGCAGAGATGCTCAGAAAGTCAGCTTTTCTAATTGATATTAATAACTTCAAATCCATATCCCGATTTATTTGCTGAATTGTACCCTATAAATTGAAAAACTTGTATTTTTTTTTCCTGATTAGCATGAGAAACCCTATTATCTTCAATTTACATAAGAACTAGAAACCTTTTTGCAAAGTTCATAGCCTCTACAAATCACATGGATCTCCTGTAGAGCGAACAAATTCAGATTTTATGTCTTAAAGAGCTTGATTAGTCATAAATGGAAATTAACTATAAACTTCTGAACTATTGACAAAAGGTCTTAACTGTGTGCCAGTGTGTAAAGATAGATCAGGATTGACAGGCACCTCCTGCTATTGCTTAAGGCTTACAGTTCATGCTGACTATTTAAATTATTCATCCTGTGTTTTTAAGTAACCTATTTTCTACTTTCCTTGTCTTTCGGCAATTATCATTTCTGCAATACCTTTCCCTTTGAATATGCCATACTGAGAAACTATTCCAAAACTATTGCACCATACAGTATGCTTTATTTCCTGAGTTTAGAATTGCCATGCCATAGCTCAGATTATACATTAAAATATAAACATGAATTAAAAGCTGAGCCTTCCAAATCTCGTACACGTTCTGGAGGGAAGCCCTTTCTGACTCATATGAATGATACTTGTCCACAGATCAGTGAATTGCTCTGTCCATGCCTGAGTCAAGAATGAACCCAGCACTACCAGAACGACTTGAGAGCGCTGAGTCACTGAGTGTGACCATATAACATTTCTTAAAAAAGGGAATATTTTCACTCAACATACTTTTTGCTAGTACTTAACAACAGACATGCAGAATACTTTCTGCTCTTAAAGTACTAAACTGGGAATTACATTTAAACCCAGTTTAAGCATCAATATCACCAAAGGCCTTTGGTTTATATGATAGTTGTCTGTTTCAGTGCCATTTTTGTAGTAATGCAGAAATGTAATGCTTTATATAATTCCAATATATAAAGTGTATTTTCTAATAGCAAGTTCTAGAGAACACAAATCTATGAAGTATTCTAAATATCCTATCTTTTCAGCCTAGTGTAGGTTCAGACATCTGTGTTTCAGGATAAGCTGTGGCAAAATATTTTTAACTCTCATGGAAGTGCAAAATGTATTTTAGTTTTTATAGCAGTTTTAAGAATCTTTAATTGCTTGCTGATTGCCAGTCTTAATTTGGTGCAATGAAATCTCTGAATGATTTCATACTTCGTTTCCAAGTTTGTGTTTTAAAATGAGAAAAAAACCCAATAATATTCTTCTAAGACACTATAGTTTTATTACTCGTATATAAAAACAAGAATTAAAAAATACTATTTTTATTCTTTTGATGAGCAATACTCTCATGTTATAGTTTCATCGTAAGACCTCAGAAAACCTTGATTTCTTCATTCCAGCTCTACTTTTAATCAATTTATTATGGTACCGAATAATTCCCCATGTATACATCCAGTATTCTTCCAGGCCTGACATTTTCTCTATACTAAAGGCATACCTTTGCTTTTTATCCAGAATGATTTTCAAGTTTTTATTTTCTTCTTTTTTTTTTTTTTCCTTTTTTTAGCTCTGAACTCTTCAGATGACTTGTAAAATTTCCTACAGTATTTAAGTGTTTTCTTGTTATTATTAAAGGTATCCAACCAATCTACTCACTTCTCTAATGGAACTTCTTCCTTATCAAATTCAGTGGTAGATCTTGTGGCTAACTTTCTTCAAGAAATTCAAATCTCATTGTTTTCAGCAACGGATTTTTTTCTTCCTCTTTTTTTCCGCTTGATATTTAAAATTGACCATATTTTTTCTTACACTTACTAGGCCCTGCCAATATTTTGATATGGCTGTACTGGTGAGTTGGAACTCTTAAATTCAAAACGGCATTCCTTCTGAACAGTCAGACTAATTATCGTAGAAATTGTTGCACTTTGCATTAGATGTGTTTATGATGTATATACCCCACATGTACAATTCTTTTAGCAGGAGGCCACCAGTCTCCATTCTACAGCAGCTTTTATTCCCACACTGATTGGACATTGCCACGAGGCTTTTTAAGCCAGTCTTAAAAAAAAAAAAAAAAAAAAAANAGTCTGTCCTGCAAAAAAAAAAAAAAAGAAAAAGGAGTAAAAATCAAAAGGTGTTACGGATCTGTGTTGCTCTTGTGCTGGAGCTGTGCGCTCCATCTTGCATATACACAAATGTTCACAGTGAAAAAAAGATTAGAAACACTATCTGCTTTCTAAGGGGCTCTTGATTTTCTCCACCTTTTTTCTTGGGTATTCGCCTCTGCTACTTCCTCAGTCAGAAAGTGGGACTGCTGCAGATATGCTAATTTTAAAGGGCTTTCAGAGAAGAGAATAGTAAGTGCTTTCAGCTACCTGGTCTGTATAGAGCTCATTCTATAATCTCATCTTCTGGTTTTCCATTTTGTCCAAATCTGATCCACATTTGTCATGTTCTTCACCTACTTTAAAATTTTTGGTTTCTCATTTCACACCCCCTCCCCGCCTCTGACTTTTTGCTTCCTCTGAATCTGACCAATTTCCCAAACAACAGATTGGACATTTCTACTCCTTTATAATTCGTCCAGTTGTCAGATGTATCTGTATCGGGCACACTTTTTCATAAGTATTTTAAAGTCAGAGGCTCAAAACACTTGAAGTTCAGAGAAGACACTAAAACCTCCACAGCTTGTGAACGGCTTTCATAAAAAGTGCACTCTAAAATCAGTCTGTAGAAAACAATGGTATGTATGGCTATACCGTTCCATTTTCTGTTGTCAGTTTATAAATAATTTATATTTTTTTTTAAATATTAACCAGGAAAAAAAAAGCGCCTTCATGGAAATATAACATCTCTTTCAAAAAGATTCCTGAGGCTACAAAGACAAAGGGAGATGGTAGAGCAGCAGGAAAGAAAAAAAGGCATTAAAAAATCTTATGTCATAAATCCTGCCTTACTTTCTAGGGAATGGAGGTCTTGCAGAAGTGACTGCCACCAACAGCTACCTGACACTAGCTCAAGGACGAAGTAATACTTTGTAGGGGACATCCATGAGTCGGCCTGGATTTGACCACAGATTAGATAAGGGGTTTTCCAATTTCTCTAAAGTAGCAAAGACGCTGATTTTGTATCAGAAGTCTTGTATTGAAGGCCTGCTACGGTCAGATTGCACAACAATGAGCTGCTCAGGCAGATGCACAAGGTGTTACCTGCCATGCAGTCCTTTAACAGCTCTCACAGGCAATGACAATGGACAAGATATCCCTAATGACATAGACATAATTAAGGGCAAGCGACAGCCTTGCTTTTAGGAGATTGTGCAAGAAAGTGAAGTGGGAGAGACCTTCTCCATAAGGCGCATTTCCCTTACTGCTGCAGGCAGACGGGGAAGACAGACTCGGCGAAGCTGCCACCTCATTTGGAGAATGGAAAGTCAGCAGAGTCCGAGCTTCAGAGTGACAACCAGGTAATCTCACCCAGAGAAAGAAGTGAGGTCCGCTCAGGGCTACAGAAGCATTAGTCCAGTCAGGGGAATGGGTAAAAGATAAAGCAGTGAAACAGTGATGCCCTGAAAGGTCCTTTTAAATTCCAGAGCTGAAAATACTCTGGATCAGTAATGGAGCACTTCAGTAATATATGCCCTTCCCCTGTTCTGCCTGGGATCAGTGCCATATATTGATGTGCAAATTAGAAAGACAAATCCCCTTTCCTTTCAGCCTCATAAGCTAAAACCTACACTCTCAGATAAGGGGGAGGGGGGGAAGAGAAGAGGAGAAACTATATACAGATAAGGTAATATAAAGAATAATTGTCACACCTTGCTTAAATATTTTATTGCTGTTTCTAGAGGCTTTTTTCTGTCAGAGTATAGCTGAGATGATAAATGGCATGTAAAATTTTCATTCACATGAAAAACCGTCAATTAGACGTAGAAATCTTAATGGCCTGGTTTCACTATAATTCCAATTCTATAGGTTTCTAATTATGCAGTCTGTGTTCAAACAGCTAAATCTTTGGGCTTCTTATACTGCTGTTTACACCTTGTTGATTCCTCCTTAACCTTTAAGAGCTATTGAGAAATTAGTAGATTATTCTTTTTCATCAGCTGTAAGTAAAGCATGACTATAAGAATAAAGGACAACAGAAACTGCAGTGGATTAAATGGACAATATCAGGAAAAAATGTATTTCAAAGACATGCAAATGTCAGCAGTATTAAGATAATATAGTGCTCAAGTGGATGCATCAGAATGGCTGCTGAAAATTACTGGGATTAACCAGGAACTATGCTCCTAATGTTAATGAAGTAGTGCTGGGGATAGGAAAGCAGCAGCAGAACAGAATGAGAGAACGTGCACATCTTAGTTACTCTGCCTTTCATAGAACAGTGGAAAATAACATCTTCTCAACTGGCACGTCTTCAGATCCATTTGTAACATTGTGTTTCTCCAGGCAAGTTTACAAGCATATTGCATCCCCAGCCAGGGTAACAAGAGCTGGGGAAAATATTAATTTATCAGAAACCAGGAAGAGCCTCACCATCTCTTCTTTCAAATATTTTACATTTTCATATTATAGGATTAAAAAATATACATTTTTTGAAACTAGCTTGGCTTACATAGGCTATGCTGAAGTGCCACATAGAGATAATGGTGGAGACTGCCAGAAGGAAGAAACAGGAGGCAACTACTGTCACACCACATTTTCAGTCTCCTTTTCTCTTTTTTGCTTAATCAACATGGTATCTGTTGGTGATGCCCTCACTGCCAGTTGAGCCCTGGTATATCAAGGTATTAATGAGCAAAGATTATTATGAGCTTTTTTTTTTCCTTTCTTTTTTGACGAGTAAGGATTTTAGACTGCTTAGACATTTCAGGCTGAGACACTGATGGATATTCACATGCCTAATTTCAGCAGATTTTAGTAAAGAGTTGTCTCCTAATAATCATAAGAAACTCTACCTCTGTTACTACAACGGGCTGAGAAAACTCCCCTAAGAAACACAAGCTGCATTTTTTGAGCTAAGGTCAAATGCTTGCTGGCGTAAGAATCAAAGAGAAAAATGAAGAGTGGCCGATTCACTTCTACTTTTTCCATTAAGTAAACAGTTGAAAACCTCATTCACAGTTACTTGCTTGTCCAAATACTATTTGTTTAAAACCATTTGCTGTTGACGTAAGGCACAGTCAGAGAGAACCCTCATCAAACCAAAATTCCTCCATGCGCTCGAGGTGCAGTGACAACACCCAGAGAGCTGTTAAAGGTATCAGTGCTGCAACCTGAATGACAAGCAAGGACTATACAAAGTCTTCAGTACCGACCCTCATTAACGGAGGTATGCACTTCTTGACTTTTGGTGCATGTGAGAACATCATGATGTTCTGGAGATGTAGCAGAATATCCTCTTTCCACCACATAAAGATACCTTTAATAATGAGCTATAACAATGACATTTCTAAGATCTTTAGTTGAATCATGGGTTCTTCTCAACAAGTAACCAAATGTTTGTTGATATTTATAATAGTTACAGGAGCACCAAAGGCATGGAAATACACCATAAAATCTGTGTACTGCAGTTATATCTTTTCACCAGTGTCAAAAAAGTTGGTGTTGAAGCACAATGTATTAGATCATACTAAATAATAAAATGCTTCATGTTTTTAAGATAATATATGAAATCTTAATAACGATACACTGGGAACTTATGATTATTTATATTTCTGAGCTAAGTCCTATACCATGATCTGTGTCAATTTCTGTTACAACTAAAAATAACTTATGAAACAGTAATACAATAAAGGGGGGGAAAGAGACAAACATTATTTACTTACAGGAGTTTGCTTTTCTTCTCCCAAATGTATCACTAGCTCCAGACAGAAGGGAGTGCTTTCATTCACACAAACTTCTCTCACACAGAAAATTGTTCATTACTACCTTCATGGCAATAATTTTAGCTCTGCAAAGGAGACATCCTCAAGCTCTCCATGGGATCCAGCTCCGTTAGCATCTAGTCCTAGCAAGCCACAACACTTTACGTTCAATGCTTAACAGCACAGAAACAGATGAACTAAAAGTTCAGCTAGTCCAGTGCCTTACCTCCAACACCAGGGACAAGCAGGTGTCTAGAGAAAAGGCCAAGCACAGGTGTTGCCTCCCCAAGCACTCCTCTGACCTACAACTATCTCAGGCACTTCTGCCACCAAGCACAGTTTAAAAATATTCTGTAAACCTTAAGGATTTTCCTTTCCATGAACTTATGCTGTTTTCCCTTGAATGACCACAATTTTTTACCATCTGCCGTATTCACTGGCACAAATTCCCAAAGTTAACTAGTCATTGTATGAAAAATTACCTCTTTGCTTTGTGACAAAACTGGTTCTTACTAGCTTAATTTAGCCTTAAACATTTCTATTCAATGAGAGAATGAACGAACAACCCCTAATAACTATCTCTTTGCCCTTTACCGTTTTGGAAATATTTGTAATATTTCCCAACAAAATCAAATAAACTGGTGCAAAAGCATATTTTTTGTGCCCTTCGAGGAACTCCAATATGTCTATAAGACAGGACTCCCCCTAAAAAAGTTTGGGTTTATCCAGATGTCTGCTAATTCTAGTTCCTTTTATAGTTTTTACTATTTGTAAAGCCCAGATGCCAGTTCTACAGTCATGCACATTCTAAGATCTCTCCTGAAACCCTGTTGTCCTGAGTTAACAAGGTGGTTTTAAACATGAAGTTTCGTGTCACTGTTCATAATTCATCAGTTTCATCCTTGAATTCCCTTTGAACGCCAGGGTGAAACCATCTGGTCCTGCTGGCTTGTTACTGCTCATTTTGCCCATTTGTTCCAAAACGTCTTCCACAGTCCATTTAAGAAAAATCTTGCTGGTGAGCACCTCAGAAAAAGAGAATCAGTCTGCAATATACCCAGTTTATTCCACAGCAAACACGGATACAGGAAATTTGTTTGGCTTCCCGTTAAAGCTTCATCATCAGTTGATCCTAGAAATGTACTGGTATACTTCCTGATATATTTCAAGAAAGATTAATTATGACATTCAAATCCCTTTGCTGATTGCTCCTCAAACTTTCTTTGTTTTTTCTTTTTTTCGTTTTTGGTGGTTTGGCTTACTGCATTTTCATATTTGATATGCCAAAATCTAAGGATCCTCTCTTTCCTTTGGAAAATAACTTCAACTTCTCAAATTATGGCTTCACTATTTTTATTACTTTGCTTTCTGTTCTGTTTAGCCTCACCTATTTCTCCTTCTCAAGTGTTTCTTCTAGGTGATACGAATTGACCCTGTGGTTCTAAACTATTTATTTTTCTACCTAGACACCAGGTTGCCAGGAAAGATTTAATTCTCTTAGATGCACCTTTTAGCTTCTTTTTAACAAGATTCTTTGGTTTTATGTAGTTCCCTTTTGATGATGATTACCATATAATTGTCTATACTTTGGTTTTTTTGCCTCTAGGTGCAAGATACAGGTAACTGAATGAGCTGAATACAGACGTTGCTGAGATCTCCCTCAGACTCTCACTCACTGGGACAAGCCAATTCCATTTGGAACGTTCTAGAAATTCTATGTATAAAGTAAGAAGATAAACTAAAGTAGAAAGTAAAAATCCCCCTCAAATCACAATTAAATAGCAATAATAAGTAGAAACACTGACCTGTCTTCCACTTACCTCCCTCTTCCTACCCCCTGAGGAGCCACACTCCTCCATACCCTGCCAGTTTACCAAGCTTACCAGCAGTTGTGGCTGGATTTCCCACTCCTACCGCAAGGATATCGCAGTTTATCCCCCTAGCACTTCTTAACCCTGGCTAAAATGTTTATAATTTCATTTTAAAAGTGACCAATGCAGCGTTTCTAAGCAGTAATAAACCAAAACAACGAAACATGCATGTATCTATGGAAACCCGCCACACGTTTTAAGAAGTGTTTCCATACCATAAAGTCATTAGAAACCTTGTACACACGCATGCCTGGGCAGCAGCCCTCCGCAAGGATTTAGTTGCCTGTCCCCAAGCTGACCGACATGCTGTAACTCGTGCAGGTGCCCAGGGGCTGGCACGGAGCTCTGGGGTGGCCTCTGTGAGGAGGGGCTGGGGCTGCCTCGTGTATCCAGTTCCATCCGGCTCCAACCGACCCACGTCAGGGCACGGCTGAGCCCGGCAGCCATGATGGCGGTGCCTTGGGGAAAGGCTGGGTAAGAGAGGGCAAAACGCTGCCTGGCGTGTTGAGAAAGAGCCCTGTGAGCGAACACCAAGGTGAGGAGAAGAGGAGGGCAAGGAGGTGCTCGAGGCACCAGAACACGGATTCTCCTGCAGCCCCTGGAGAAGACAACTCTGGAGTGGTGAGGAGGAAGAAGCAGCAGAAAGGAGCTGTTACGGACTGAGCACAACCCCCATTCCCCATGTCCTGGAGGAGGCAGAATAGAGATAGGAATGAAGGAGCCAAGGTGAGCCTGGGAGAAAGGTGCGGGGTAGAGGGAAGGAGTTTTCAGTTTTTGCCTTTGTTTCTCACCATCCAACTCTATTGCAATTGGCAATACATTAAATTAATTTTTCCCCAAGCCAAATCTCTTTTGCTTGTGACGGGAATTAGTAAGTGATCTCCCTGTCCTTATCTCAATTCACGTCCTATAGAAGAGGCTGAGTGAGAGAGTGGCCGTGTGTGTGTCTGGGAGCCAGCCCTGGTCAACCTACCACAGATGGGCATGCACCAACTCCCGTTAAGCATGGAAAGAGATGCACAGGAGAAAGTTACGGGTCCTTTAAGAAGTAGTAGCCATTTTTTTTTCTGTTTTCCAATGTATAAACACTAAATACTCTCATCTTGTTTATATTATTTTGATAATGAATAACCTGTGCTGTTCTACCTTTGTAGACGGCTGTTCCCTCAAGCCTCTGCTGCATAATGCACAAAAACACCTAAGCATGCAGCTCAGCACACACATCTATGATGAATTTTTCTATTCAGAGCCCCACCAGCCAAACCCCAGTAGATTCACCACTGTCTCTGAGTTGGACCATTCTGACTTGGTTATCCACTATTAAGAGCCTCAGTGTGGCTGCTCAGCCCTCTGAAATGGGGGACAAGCCAAGCAGCCAGCTAAAGCACTTTCTTAGCTGTTCTCTTCTCCCTGTGGTTCTGCATCCGCCCAGCACTTTTTCTCTCTTGTGCAAGACTATAAATCAGAGATTCAGTCTTTCCTTAAGTCCTATAAGTTTTGGAAACAGTTTATAGTGGTACTTTAAATATTAAGCCTTGAATCTAGAAATTTCCCTTTAAGTAGCCAAACTTAGATCTGAGAAATCTTGGAGATTTTCCTAGAAAGACAAAGGCTATCTAAAATGAACAATGATTACTTTGTAATTTACTCTAATAATAAATTGTGTTAATTTATTAATTCTCTTACCAGTTTCCTGCCATGGCTGGCAGAACCACAATACCACCTACCGTGTCATCTCCATTTGTTCTGGGGCTACGCTCACGTACCAAAGAGTAGCGTTAAGCTTACATTTCCACACTTAAAAAGTTTTTTTGGGTATTTTTCCAACCTTTGTTTTCCAGCCCTTAGCAGGTGGTTTAACTGGCTGGGCTAACGCCACAAATTTCTTTGTGTGGAGAAATACACACTTCCTTCTATCCACACAAATACCATGTGTTTTGTAAATATGCTACCCATTTTCTGTATTTGTCAAAATACATGCCAGAATAGTACTCTCTCAGAGCAACTCTAGGGAAAGGACAGTAAAGAGCTGCTTCTTGTTCATTAAACCTTCTCTTCTAGTGTTCATTTTCTGCACCTCATTTGCACATTAATTGTACACGAGTCTCAGCTTTGCAATGACTGGTGAACAGGCCTATACCTACATCTTCATAGCAGTTCAGTGATTTCAAAAAAGGTTACGTTATAGGCTTGAGTTCTGCAGACCAAGATGTAAAGATAATAATAAACGTGACAGAATTGATGTATCATAGACCAATTCACAGAAATCTGCTTTTCTGTATTTTGTGTACTTTAAAGATAGCAAAAAAAAAAAAAAGATAATCGCAATTTAAAAAAAAAAAAGTCTAATATAGCCCCAGAAGGGTAAAGCTGGGTGAAAAATAAGTAATTTTTGTATTGAAAATAATGAACGGAGAAAGGTAAAGTAACAGTGGAGAAAAGAATAATACAAACTATTCACAACAGAGGAAAAAAGCAGCAATTCCAAAATCAGTGTTCAGCTTAACAGAGGCTGTGTTTTCAGAACAGGAGATGTGAGTTTCTGAACAAAAGGACATCAAATTAAAAAAAAAAAAAAAAATTGAAAGAAATCCTAATTTGATTTTAAGATGTCCTCCTTGCACTGTCCTTTAAATGCATGCTTATTTTCCTTTAGAAAGATGATGTTTTACCCTGGGAGCTTACAGCATGTACATGTTCTCAGGATACTATGCTGCTATAAATGTGAGGTAAAAATGCAGGTATGCAAAGAACTGGTGTTCTCCATGACACTGGTTGTTCCAGATCACATCTGCTATACAGGGAATAAATTTTGTTTCTGTAATTGTGGAACAGTGCAAATACCATGAGTGTCATTTGCACTGCAAGAGTTATGTAAAAGTGTCTTCTTGTATTCTACTCTAATGGTTGATTCAAAATTACTATAATTTTACCTGTAACTTCCAGTCCAGTATTCAATTAGAATTACCAATACTGTATACCAGTTTTATATATTATTCCATTCCATGAACCTTTTTTATTTTAGAATGTTTTTGCACCTGAGAGCAAGGAAAAGGAGTATTTCAAAAGGCATGCACACGCAAAATGGATTTAATGAACACTAAAAATGCTGCATTTAGTTGTTTTTCACATTGTACTTTCTACACTGTTTTATGTGTAAACACTGCAGAAAAAGGACACTTAAAAAAAGAGGAAAAGCAATTACTGAGTTGAGCCTATTAGGCAATGTGATCATTTTATAGAACAATAAAGGGGAAGTTCTTAAGCACTGCAGGAAGCTTTATTGTAAAGTGTAATTTTCAGACAGGCACTAATGCTCCCACCTGCTTCTTTCTGTGTCACACTTTTTATAATACCAATTTCCTTACTCCCTGCAAATACTGAGAAAAATAAAAAGCGTATCAGGTCCCAGCTGCAAAGAGGAGATACAACCTCCCAGAAGGCCAGGATGTTAAACACAAACTGAAATTTAATCTATTAAATATATATGCTGTATCTCAGTAAAAATGTTACCTGCTTCTTAACATGTTATCTACTATATCACTACATAATTCCACAGTGGAGGTGTAATGTCAATGAAATATTGGCGTAGAAGGTTACAAGCTGAACGTTTACATAATTCTTTAAAATAATTGGCGTATTTCTTGCAAAGACAAACTATCCTATCCGGAAAATTTCACGAGGCAGACTTTTTCTACAATACATATTATATTCTTCATAAGAGTTTAGAACATTCTACTGAAAATGAGGACCCATTCAACATAGCATATAACAGATGCCTACTAAATTAAGGCAGGAGATATCATTAGGATGAACTCCTTCAAAATGACAATAATTTAAAAATTGGTCAACTGTCCAAGGAAAGTAATTACAGCAATGATGGCAAAGTACTGGGAAATATTGCCAAGCTGGTCTTCAACAGAGATTGGGGCTGGCACCAATGACTATGCACTAGAATTGTTTTAAAAATAAACTGGGCATAGAATTCGGGTATTGAACAGTTTGACCATTATTAACAGTTATGTATATTCCAATCCATAAAACTTCTGTCACATGCTATGTGATCAGTGTAAGTTGCACATGATATATTTTCTCTTTACCTTCCTGACTGAAAGAGTTTGAAATGTAGCGTCTAATACGGATAAAGCTTTCTTCACCTATACATTGCTGCCTACATGGATTATATCCCCTCAGATCAAGTTAACACTAGGTTGGTTTTGAGTTAGCAATCATCTATTCAAATATAATTAATTCCTCTTGGAGAAATGGAAGCTCACATTTCTCCAAACAGAAAATAATACAGAGAGAGTCTAAACAGGATAAAGATACAAAGATAAATAAGTACTGTTCAAAAAAAAAAAAAAAAAAAAAGGACAAAGAGGAAACTGTTAAAGAAAACAACAAGGCAGAAAAGACACACAGGACAGAGATACCTACTGTGTTTGTAGGAAACAGGCTCTACCTGATTGTTGACCAAGCCAAACTCAAAGACAGACTACTTAGAATGGACAGAGAGCGAGGCAAAAGGTGGGAACAGAAGAGACTGAGACATCCTGACAGTTATTCCTCAGTGATGGGGAACACGGGGCTGAGAACTGTGAGGAAGGGTTCTTACCTTTGACAAAGTCTACATCCACAGATACATTCTATATACATTCTTTCTATATACATTAGCATTTACCAGAGAATATATTTACAGAATCTTGTCCAGAGTTGTGTGACAAGTGTAAATTCAGAATGCACAGAAAGCATAAATCTGATTAAAAAACCCCAAAAAGATACTTCAGCTACTGAGAGGTCGACGTTAATTCTGAGATGAAGGCAAAGGATGCCAAGAAGACTCCCGGTTTGTTACACTCATAGCAGTTATGACAAAATTCAAAACCATCCACCTTTCTGCTAAGACAATGTCTGTCCAGATCTAAAGGTAGAACAGTGGAACTCCATTATCTAACGTTCCTTCTTTCTTTTCACCTACTTGACTTCAGCTGGTGGTCCTTTCCAGAGAAAACTGGAAATAGACGCTTAGGATTCAGAATTTCTTCTGAACAAATACGTATGAAGCTTAAAGGAGAAATACTTTGATACCACATTCGTATTTTGCTAGAATAATATTTCATCCTGGATATGGACAAATTCATCCAATTTTCCAAATCATTAACATTTATTGATACTGCCTGAGCATCCAGCTTGGGCTGTGTGGATTCACTCTGCAAGGTGATTTATAAACACAGAAACATGCATGCTTTTCCAGACTCATTATGATAATTCATAGAGGCGGGGTTGATACTAGCATTCCTTTCTACACTGCTAGGTATTCATAGCACAAACCAGACAGTATTCTGCAGTGAACAAAATTTATGCAGAAAATGAGATAATTTCTTCCAGAACCCTCATCTCATCTGCTAGAGAAGCTGGGAAGCGTATCATGTCAAAGTAGGAAAGAAAGAATCGTACATGGACAAAAGTTGGCCATCATTAGTCTAACGACTAATGATTCCGAATCTAAACCTGCCATTATGACGCAGTTTCAAAGCAATATTGGCAAACTACTTACACCAAAACATTAACAGCTGAATGTCAAGTGGGTTTCTGCAATTTTCTATGCTAGCTTCTGATTTCAGACTCTTGAGCATAGATCTGTAGATGCACTAAGAACTCACTGTTACAATTTAAACCTTCTGAGTGCGATGCTATGTCATGTCAAATACTCTTGGGAAAACGGGGACTGTGTTCAACGTTACACATAAAATATACATGATTTTATTTGTCAATTTGATCTTCGGACTTTTTTCTGCTTCAGTCCCCGGGTGTGAATTTGAGGCAATTGAATACCCTAATTGTCCACAGATGTGATGAAAATAAACATTTAAATATCTACCAAGTTCTCAGATACTAGAGGGAAGAAACATAGGAACATCTATGAAGAAATTATTTTTGTTCTGTTCTGAGAACATGGATCAAATAAGACCCGAGCCAGATAGATCATTCATAGTTACCATTGATAATCACTATTTCACTGAAGGAGCCGAGAATCTTCTTCAAAGGCTAGATCTTGCCCATAATGCCACAGTTTTCAGGAAGCAGAATACTGTGAAATTTCTCACCACATAATAAAAATCAGTAAATCTAAATGTATCCCTTTTAGCCTTTCTTCAAATACCTTCCTTAGGTTCAGAGGTCTTTCCACTTCGAATTAGTCTGAACTAATTCAGAGGAAGGAACAGAAATTCTACTCTTTTCTTTATAATACATTTTATCCTTGAGCCTGTGACAAAATGATTAATGAAATAAATGTTTCTGTAATTTTCTAACTACCAAATATGTGAAAACTCTGAAGAAATGACAGGATTGGTAGATGAAGAAGACAG
Organism: Baryphthengus martii; assembly: GCA_013396935.1. Taxonomy (NCBI): domain Eukaryota; kingdom Metazoa; phylum Chordata; class Aves; order Coraciiformes; family Momotidae; genus Baryphthengus; species Baryphthengus martii. The sequence goes on from VWZK01017384.1 coordinate 113,096, forward strand.
TTCTATTTGTTTCCACTGGCCTTTGCAAAATGCGCGTCTCACTCAAGGAAGGCTTATTTGAATAGATACTAGAAGAGACAGAATTTTCCATGGTGATATCATGCAGATAGTTTACAATAGCTTTATAGTGCAAGCTTGATTATTTGGTGTGCCCTCATTATCAAAAATGATCAATTTTTTGGACATTAGAATGTTTATTTGACTACACTTTGTACTACTGGGTACATATAATATTAGCGTTTTTATTACTGATTGTGCTCTACAACTTTTTTCCTGACCTTGTGAACAATGTTATTCTAATGAAGGATACATATATGAGTGTTCTCCTGAAGTAAAACTTTTTCCTATTTATTTCAAACAAGGCCAAATATTCACTTTACATTAGTCAACCAACTATACTATGATTCCCCTGAGCTGCAGAGAATGGAAAGACATTTTTCTAAAGCACACAGGAGACGGCCAACTCTCTCTCTCTCTGTTTCCTATGCCCTAATTATTCCATTATATTTTGACATCCTTTCTGCTAAAATGACACTGACTTAAAAAAAACCCAAAAAAACCCGCAACCATATTTCATGCTTTGGTGAGAGTGCTGACTAAGAATATTAAATATTGAACCTTTCTTTAATTATGGGGCAGTTTTTGAGTTCACTTTTGTGTCAGTTTTGAGTTACTAAATGATATTTTTAAGACACAATAATATATAGAAGCTACAACTTGCAATAAGAAAACATTGACTTTTGAAATCTTTTGTAAGCACAGATGACTGTAAATTATCAGTTTATTATTTGGTTTTTATTTTTTACAGTTATATTTTGTTTATTTTAAAGTATTCAAAATATTGTCAGGCAATATGATAGAGAAATCTATACACTGCATATGAGTTCATAAAAAGGATGTCTATGATTTCTGAAGCTTAATCACATTTTCTGCTTTGGAAAATAAACAAAGCCTAAGACTATATTATGCTAAAAAAAGAAATACGTTAAAAAGCACCACTGACACCTGACAGACATATTAGGTACGTTCATTTACTAAAATGTTATAGCCTGACAACTACCCAGGGATCCAGCCACAAATACTGGAAAAGACAAAATAGCTCTAAGGATTTAAAAGACAAGAGATTAACTTCAATTTCATTTGAAACTATATAATACTATCTCCAAAAGAAGAATGCTATTGAATACTGATGCCAGCTACCAGGGGGCTTGACCTAAGTTACGCAGAGACATGTCTAAACACTTTTTTAACCTACAATTAAAAAAAACCCCACCAAAATCACAAAAAAACTGGATGAGATTATTAATAAAATTGTCAATAGAATGAACAAACCAGCAACTGAATCTTTCTTAAAAAAAGACTAAGCTGACACAAACACGCCCAGTAGAATTTTTCCAGAAGAAAATTCTTAAATTTACTCTTTCAACTGTGCATCAATCAATTGGACAACAATCTTCACAAATGCTGTCTCAGTATCATGAATGGCACCACAGCCACAACCTGGCTTCATTCTTTCTCTATTTTCACCTCAAATGCCATTTTGAAGCCCGTGAAAAGAGCTCTGGAATACAAGAGAAATGTACTTAGAAGCAAGAGGTCATTTAGGGGTATGATTCACTGCTGCCTACAGGAAATAGGAGAGACTGTAGCCACCGTGACATAACGTTGCCACCGTACAGAAATTAACCCATGGCGTGTAAATGGCTATGGAGGACCACGGGTGGCTCTGAGCTCTCCATGAAGCCTATAGTTCATCACTTCTCTTGTGACACTGACATATCTGGGCTCTGTGGACCTCTCCAATTTCCCTCTCTCTACAAGCCAGAAAGTAATCATAACGTAGCTTGGGAGCATGACATTACTGTTTCTCATGCTAAGCAAAGGCAAACTGCTCCCAGGAGGATGCCTATTTATTACTGGCTCTGTGCCGTGAAGGATTGACCTAATGAAGCAATACGAAGCAGCTGATGTTGGCAGCTCTTGTGGCAGGAACAATTAGAGGTGCATTTATTGGCAAAATATTTGTGCCCCTAAGGCTACCACATACAGGTGTCCTGCCTTGACGGTTCTGTGTGGTGTCAAGTTCTCACTTGGCTGCCCTTTCAAAACCACGTTCGAATCTATTAAGTATGCAACTGAGTTTTATTTTTAAAATAAATAAATAAATCGGGAAACACCTCAGCAGAAGCTGCACTTTATAATTATTATGTTTCAACTAGTGTCTCCTAACAGTAACATATAAAGTATATCTACAATATTAACTATACCAAATAGAAAATATTGTGCATGTCATATTGCACTGTCAGTTTCAGGATCACCACTCCATAGAATACTATGAATTCATCTTTTGAGCAGAAGGTCAATATTTAAGAAATGTGATTCATATTAACTTAATGTTAAGTGTTTTCATTATTTATGTATCTGTATACATAAATATGTAACAGCTCCTCCAAGAAGATACTGGTTTAAAGAATGAAGTCTATTTAAATAGTCATTCTGTGCAAGAGTTCTATGGGTACTGGTAGCAGTGCTGTCTTTGTCAGTGATATGGACAGCGGGATCGAACGCACCCTCAGCAAGTTTGCCAGCGACACCAAGCTGTGCGGTGTGGTCGACACGCTGGAAGGAAGGGATGCCATCCAGAGGGACCTTGACAGGCTGGAGAGGTGGGCCTGTGCGAACCCCATGAAGTTCAACAAGGCCAAGTGCAAGGTCCTGCACCTAGGGCGGAGCAATCCCAAGCACAAACACTAGGTGATGAGTGGATTGAGAGCAGCCCTGCAGAGAAGGACTTGGGATTGCTGGTGGATGAAGTGCTGAACACGAGCTGGCAATGTGTGCTGGCAGCCCAAAAAGCCAACCATATCCTGGGCTGCATCAAAAAGATGCGTGGCTAGCAGGTCAAGGGAAGTGATTCTGCTCTTCTACTCTGCTCTTGTGAGACCCAACCGGGAGTACTCTGTCCAGCTCTGGAGCCCCCAACAGAAGAAGGACATGGATATGTTGGAGAGGGTCCAGGGGAGGGCCACAAAGATGATTAGAGCATTGGAACAACCTCTCCTATGAGGACAGGCTGAGGGAGTTGAGTCTGCTAAGACTAGAGAAGTCTCTTCACTTACAGACCTTATAGAGGTCTTCCAGTACCTGAAGGAGGCCTACAGAAAAGCTGAAGAGGGACTTTTTATAGGGGCATGTGGTGATAGGACAAGGGGCAATGGTTTTAAACTAGAGCAGGATGGATTTAGACATGAGGAAGAAGTTCATAACTATGAGGGTGATGAGACACTGGAACAGGTTGCCCAGAGAAGTTGTGGATATCTCATCCCTGGAAGCATTTAAGACCAGGCTGGATAAGACTGAGCAACCTGTTCTACTGGGAGGTTTCCCTGCCCTTGGCAGGGAGGTTGGAATTAGATGATCTTTAAGGTCCCTTTCAACTCAAGCCATTTTATGATTCTATGATATATACATTGATGGCAGAGATGTTCATTTCCAAGTAAAATTATTTGTATTCTTAGAACAGGCTACCTTTTTTTGTATTCTGATAGAAACAGCCAGTCAACTTGCACATATCATTAAACTTCAAATTCCCCTGTAAATGACAGCCAAAACATCCAGAAAGCTCAGTATATTTTCTCTGAGGCTAGTTGATGTAGGAAGATTTTTATGAGAAGTTTTTTTCTTCTACCAACAGTTCAATGATGTAAACAGTGACTGATTAAGCCTGCACTCCTTTCAGGTTGATATACCTGACTGAAAAAAATAAAATAAATCTCACAGCTGGAATTCTTCCTGTAAACTAAAATAAATGACAAAGCAAAAGACCAATCCTCTATAGACACTTAATGAAGACAGGCTTCAAGGGGCTTTCTATACCAGAGATTACTTTACACTCCAGGACGAAACAAACCCAGCAGATTTCTGCAGCTGAAGATTGCAATCACAGCAGAATAAGGAAAATAACAAAAACATATTACTTGTTAAATCACTTACATTGGCTTTCCTTTGGATTCACAAGTCAAAACTATAGATTGTCCTTCTTCAGGCCATGAATTGGAAGAAATGATTTTAACTAAAGGTGTATCTAGGAAGAGAAAAAATAGACATCTTGTTGATACACAAAAATAGATTTATTATCTGAGTATATTCTTCTCTATTCACAAAAGATGATACCGTAGGTTTAATTTACACTTGGAGATGCTTTTATATGGAGTCTGGTGCAATTTTCTTTGTCTTCAGGAAGACAATAAAAATGACCAATGGAACTAAACCAGCAATTTTTTATATCCCAAGGAAACACAGATAGAAAGCACGTTGTATACTCAAAGGAAATAACTTTTTTTTCTTTCTGTATTCAATGCAAATATCGATACGACTATTCCAAAGTCTGATATCTAACAACAAAATAAAAAATATTAAGGATGAATGACAAGTACTCTGTGCAACTGTTTCTTTGTGTATTTGTAGGCTGATATGATGGAATGCTGCTATTAGAGGAATGAATGCAATAATATACATTTGAATAAGAACACTTTTATTGTTGCAGAAGCTTGAAACTTATAATAAGAAAGCCACAATGGGCTTTCAGATAAAATACCTTGTTACAGGCATTTTGCAGGATATTATTCCGAAATGCAATAATGCTGCCCCTAAAACAGAACTTTTTTTTTTAAACAAAATCTATGAAGAGAATGCTTTAAGTATCTTCAAAAAGCACTATATAAAAGTCTGCAATCTGTTGTAAAAATTTAAAAATATTATTCCTAAACATCGGAGTTAACCTTATAGTTTTAACTGCAAAAATATACACGATATAATACAGCTACTCTGAATTTATGCATAACAAAATATTTACAGTAGATCTTTAATTTTTTTTAAAAAAAAATGCCAGTTGGCTTGCAAGGATATACTCTCATAATCAAAATATTTTACATGAGGTAGAGAGGCACCTCTTATAAGGAAAAAAAAAAATACCATAAAGAAAGAAGCATGTCTATACAAAACAGTTTCCTCCTTAGGAAAAGGAAAAAAGAGTTCGTAGTTCTAGTTAGGAAAATTTTCAGACTCAGTAGGAAAATAGAAATACTTGTTTCCTCCACAGTTTCCTAACACAAAACATGTCTTCATCTACGGCACAAAAAATAATTTATGCTGCAAACCCAGGGTATCTACGTTTTGTTTCATTCAATTTGCAATTCCTATTTTCATTAGCAGTGAGGTATCCGTGACACCACAAATACCCTATTATCAAGCAAATGTGAAAGAGCACGACAATATGACCCTAGAAAATCAAATGGAAAAAAATGATATGCTGTAACAATGTAATTTCTTATTGAGATGCTAATAGTTCCGTTGAACACTAAATGGCATATGAACAATTAAAAATGTCAGAAGCATTTTTCTAACTTTGATTTTTATTTTTGGCCTATCATAATGTATCAGCATGGCACAAGACAAGAAAAGGGGAAGGCTTAGTGTAGACCTGTCATAATTCCCCTGAAAGTATTGTCAGCATCATTTAGCTTTCAGTACAGCTGCACTAACCTTACACAAGCAGCAAAATCTGTTCCATAAGTTCATATTTTTAAGGACTCTGCAAACCATTATGCAGGGGACTAATCCTTTGGAGGTCATGCTGGCATTTGCTTCACTTTTAGCACATGCTTAAGGCACTGACCTCAAGTGCCTTAATAAATCAGGGCATCAAGTACTTGTGTGATTTCAGTGGTGCTACTGAAGATGAATAAATTACTCTCTTGACTATACATTGAACCAGAGGAACAAATTAGTATCAGACAGAAATACATGAAGAATGTAACCGAGAGAGGGAGACGACTAATGCAGCGAGATCAAGAGGTTTCCAGAGAAATACAAAAAAAGAGCTAAACTTTTGATGGAGGTAATCATGATAGCCACAGGTGAAGAAAGAAACTCAAGGCCCATTCAGCCAGCATTACTGGCTTAAATATTTAAGAAACGATCAGCATTTTATGCATTACTGTAAATGACCCACATAAAATAGAAGAGGGGACTTCAGACAAGTTTTCATTTGCATGGATCAATGTAGTGCTGTTTCCCCAAACTTGAAGTTTCCATTACTACTTTATTTAATGCCCCGGAGAGCTCTCTGTTCTCCATGGACTTCTAAGCAGAGCTTACTAACACAGAATAAGAAAGGTGGTGTGTTTCACTCTCTAATACATAATAAAGCAGTGTAGGAAATATATTCCCTTGTGGTTTTCCCTACTAATTGACTTGTACAGTAACTACTTGTTTCTTTAGAACAGGAAACACAGGAAGTAGTTCAATATATCAATTTTAGGGAAGCTTACAATTGACACCTTTTCTATTTTATTAACAGCCTGGTTTCAAACACTAGTTGATATTTTCAAATGGATATGGTTCATCCTCAGAGTTATTGTTTCTGCTTTATTTTCATGCTGTGCTTGATTTCCCTCATGTCACGATTTAGGCCCAGCCAGCAACTGAGCACTATGCAGCAGCTTGCTCCCTGACCCTCCGTCTCCCTCCACCCAGTGGGATGGGAAAGAGAATCAGGAGAGCAAGGCAAAATCCCGTGGGTTGAGATAAGGACAGTTTACGAGAACTACAGAAAGAGAGAAGAAACAAAACTAATAACAATAATACTAACAAAATGATATACAAATAAAAAGTGATGTACAGCACAGTGCTCTCCACCTGGAACCACCTAGCCCGGCAGACTGGCAACCATGCCCCAAAACAGTGCCTTTCACCGGCTTCAGCGGGCAGGACATCGGTATGGTATAAAATATCCCATTCTCTAATTCAGTTGCCTATCCTGAGCGTGGCCCCTCCCAGCTTCTTGTGAAAATTAACTCTATCCTACCCCAGGACATCTCCAGAATTAAAGTGTACGCTTCTAAGGGGAAAAGTTTTAAGACAGCTTTATCCTCCACTTTAACACTCACATCAATATTGAAAAAGAGGAGAAAGCTTCAGAATAACTACCTCAAAACTAACCTAAATATGTTACTTTAACAAAGATAATAAAACCCTGCTGCCTGATACTCTTTCAGAACACAAAATTCTAGTACAAAATGCTGTCTCCTGTAAGGTAGTCCTGTGAGCTTTAACCTGGCACATTCAGAAGTGTTAATCATAACAACCGGAACATCACGTAATCTCCAGCAAACACCACCACCATTAGAAAACAAAGTCTAAAGACAGAAAAACATACCAAGAACGGTAATACAATAAGAGAGGTTAATTTCTTTTTAGGTATGCTTGTTATAAATAATGTAGGTACACCCAAAAATCTCTACTTTTACAACCAAAACACACCAAAGAAGTAGAATCAAGGGGTTTGTTGTAAGGCATATCTTCTGTTGCTCCTCCTCTAAAGTCAGTAGAAGTATACCAATTTACCTCGGTTAAACTTACCAGAACTTTAATAACTTGCATCTCTTTTAGGATCTGACCCAGTAACTTCAAGGTAATAAGATATTGTACATCAGTATATTTCAAGCAGAATTCTTATGAACAAGGGACTGGTGACTAGAATTTCTTTAAAATATCTACAAATAAGTCCTTATCCTAAGCTCTAAGGACACTATGGAGGAGATAAATATTCCAAAACAAATAAGCATTGGGAAAATCCAATTAAAAAAACCCCAACAAACCACCATGATTTATGTGAATGTAGGTAATACAGCAAGCCTTCACAGCAATATACACTGGTTTCAAGACCCCATGACTTACTTATTTACATGCATCTCCAACAGCGTGAGAGTTATTTGGCCCACCAGTCTTTAGCTTGAGTAATGAGGTACTTAGGAGCTGCAATTGATTGCTAGCACCAGTCTGAACTGAGACTCAAACATGTCTTTAGAGATGTAAGAAGACATTTTCTACCCCCCAAGTGCCAAGAATCTGTTTTTTTTGTTTGTTTTTTTTTTTTTTTTTTCCTGAAAATAACAGCTTAGTAGCAGTTATAGATAAAAATATGGCATGTGATTGTTGTTTTTTTTTATATATATATCCTTTCCTGTTTCAGCAGACCAAAGGCAAAAGTACCACTGAGTGATTCTATTTCATCTGTGTTTTTACAATTTGGGTTCATCTCATTGCACAAGACCAGGGAAGTAATTTCAAAGCTTTGAAGATTTATCTGTTTTTGATCAGGCAATATCATCGTTATTCAACAAAGTACAAAATCAGTGAACGAATGTGGAAAATTGATTTTAGTTCACATTGGTAATGAATGTTATAAGATACATGAAGAAATCAAACACTTCAGGACATGATTTTTGTTCTACTCTATGCAGTAATTAATGGCAATGTTAAGACCTTGTGGAACTGCTTGACCAATTTATTTACTCTCTTTGAAACTATTTCAGAATAAAGATAGCTCTAACCAGTTGCCAGATCTGTTAGTCATACCTGTTAGTCAGATCTTCAATGATAAAAGGTTTGGGTTTGTTTGTTTGTTTTCATAACACTTGTTGTTTTTACATCACTTGAAGTAAGAAAGACTTCATTATATATATATATATTATTTTATCACCAAGTCCTCATAAATTTACACGCAGGATTAAATTCCATCACATAAATTGTCTCATATAATGTAATCACATGGAAGCCACTGGAAGATTCCAATATGGTAAGTGTAAAAACAGAAACTGAATTCACAGAAGTAAAGAAATTTACTTAAGATCATAAAGCAGGTCACCAATAGAATCAGAAAATGAGTCTCTATGAGCTGCTTCTTAGTACCAAGACACTAAAAAACGTAAATTGGTCTTTTCTCCCTGTGTAACTTCAGAAGTTCTCAGTCCCTTCAATCCTCAGTATGCTGGATCACCAGAGCTTCTGTGAATATTTTTCATGAAACTCCCAGCTACTAGTTAAGTAAATAAATCAAAGTATGACCCCTATGCATCCTAGGGCATTAATTAGCAAAAAGCGTGTGGGAATAACAAGAATGCAAAAGAAAAATAATTTTGTGAGACAAAAGGTTAAGATTATGATGACATCAAATTATCAAATAATCTCTCCTTACTATAACCATTTTACAATCATAGAAACAAAAAATAAGACCACCTCTTTTCTTGGGCAGGTATTAGGGTGCGTAGAGTACTTACATTTTGTTGCAACTTTTAAGAAATTACTAATGGAATGAGTAGGCTATTCAGGAGTAGAAATATTAGTGGTCATTAGAATTTAAATAGTGCTGGAAACGCACCTATTCAAAGATGCATGCATTAGTCTTTTTCCCAGATAATATATATATATATGTTTACCTGTACTACAAGCTGTACTTGTAATACAAATAACTGTACTGTAATACAAACAGTATTTGTTACTAGATTTCTCTGTCCATTTTGTTCAAGAGTAAATCTCTCTGTGGCTCAAATCTTAGCCTTCGTTAGGTTTCCAGTGAAAGGAGGACTAACAGAAAAAGTCTTAGCCATTCTCCTCTGCAGAAACTTACAAAGGAATATTATATAAGATGTAGAGATCCAAGTCATGGCTCCTAATTTTCAAGTTCTCAGCTGAATTATAGATATTAAAACAAAAAACAAAAAAACAAATAATGCAATAACTTAATATGAATTTTAAACAGCACCTTAAATATCTTCCAATGTGACTAAAATTTCAGGAAGCAGAACAGAACAAGAACTTCTTTTTCATTTACAGAAATAGTGTTATTAATCTCTGAAGAAGGGCCTTGTACTTCAGCATCCTACATTTGAGAGGCCTGCTACACTCCCAAGTCTTAGGAAGCCATTTCTATACTCCCTTACTTACAGGTAATTTTAATTTTGTGAGAAGTGGTAATCAGCCTACCAAGACTACTAGTTCTTCAGACAGCTTATCAGCACCCATGCAGTGATTTATGAGAAAAAGATGTTCCTTAAAGCACTGAGTGATGAAGTATTCACACTAAGTAGATCAGATCTAGCAAAATACTTATTTGACAGAAATTCAGTGACTAGTAATTCAGCTCTTTGGAATCTGTGGATTAGGTGTTTGGTCTGATTCAAAGACTGCGAAGAATTGTGTGCTGGGCTCCCATACAATGGCAGAGGTCTACCAGTTATTCTAGAGTCTCTTCTACTCAGGTTTTGAAGTAAGATCTTACTTTGAATCTGAAAAAGCTTTTTACCTACCTATGTCCTAGTTTGTATAAATCAGGATTTCTGACACACTAAAAACAGAACAGGTCTTAGAAAGTTATTCATCCATTCCACATTATGAATTAGAATTCCACAAGTAACTCAGTAGCGTGCAAATTGTCCCTATTTACATTCAGTGCCAACATAACATGGAATATACTATTCAACTGACTTATATTTAAAAAAAAGTTGTCTAAATTCAGATTAGGATATACATAAACAGCAAAACCCATAAAAATTTAATATTCCCTACACATTTCTTAGGATGCTTAATTAAAAGTTCTTAGCTTAGCATCAGGTGTCCTTGGCACATCCAACCTTGGGCTTTATATGTAAAAAATTTACTGAAATGTTTTCAGAAGCCTTTGAGCTAGTGCCCTCAGAGCACCTCTCTTACTAGTCAAAGACAGCAGCATTTTAATGTTTAAAAAAATGTTAAACATTTAAAAAGAAATTAAAAATCACTAGATGTAACCACAATGCCAAAAGCTGTTATTAGATATTTTACTAATAAGAGCCCAAATTTAAGAAGACCTTTACCAAACTGGTAACACATATATATATATATATTCAGTTACAGCATTTACGTTTGCGCATTATTATTTCATATGAAGTGCAGTGTCCCTTCAAGCCTTTGGGATTTTAACTGTGTTTATTGCATGAACTCACTAACTCTCAAATTGAAATGGCCTAACGGAAGATATAAATTCTACAAAATTTCAGTGACAATCTCCTGTGGTATTATCCGTTCACGGTTTTGCATTCTATACAGCGATTTTGCAAAATGTTTGAATTTTCTCTTTGTACCCGGCTGTCATGTTTCTGTCATAATCAAAGCAGTCAAATAAAAATCTAAACCAAGCTAGTTGTTTAAGGAACAATCAGTACAGGAAGTACTATTGGTCTTCAGCTTACAGATTTAGGAAGGGTGGTTCACATCATTCTGAGGAAATGGGTAACAGTATCACGAATTTCTCTTGGCTGCCACTGTTGCCCCTTTATCAGAGAATGTTGTTGTTTGGCTGGTTGGTTTTTTTTCTGGTCTGTAGGATATTAAAAGACCTGGCACAGAAAAAAATGTCCCATTTGGTGGCAGCAGCATATAAAGTTCAATATATATATAAGATGTGCATAGAGAAAGATTAATTTCTTGAATTATTTTAGTTTATGAGTCCTTGTGGTTCAAAAAGAAAAATCCACTTTCCTCTGTGTATAAGGCACACATCAGTGTGATATACACTGTCTAAATCTCTCTTCCTTAAACCACAAGGGATTCTGTGCTTTTTAAAAATTTTTTTCACAGTGTTCCGCTTAGTCTTTCAAGTCCAAACTAGTACCAAAAGAGCTACACCTACTGAAAATGGTAGAAAGGGAGGCACAGCTGTTCAGATATTTTTGCCTATTGCAAATAAAAACGTACACCTCTATACAATACAATATTGCAACAATTATTACTAAACCTTCAAAATAACGCCCTCCCATCTGATTAGTTTCCATGCAACCAAACTGTCAGGTGTCTATTTCAAAATCAGAGTAAACACAATCCTGTGCCTAATCATCTTCCAAATAATTGAAAACAGTTCATTAACATCATTTGACCCTAGGCTGCCACTGGCATACTTTGATTCTGATGCATGTGTTCTTTGAAGGTGATTCTCTCTCTATAGTTTATGTTTTATGTTATGAGCATCTTTCCACCTGTGGTAAGAAGCTGAGTCTTTAGTAATGAAGCCTGTGATCCTTGTTGGACTTACTTACTGTTTGAACGCAATTTATGTTAACAGTAATAGGAGAAACATCAATAAAGGCAGGGACAAGTACAGCCCTTGCCAGAGGAAGTGAGTGCTCACAAGATATCAGGATGTGCTACAAGTGTTATTCAAATCCCTCCTTCTAAAAACTGCCCTGATACTGCCTTATTTAATCTTTTGAGATGATGACTAGATGTTTTTAATTACCTTTTGTGACTAGAAGTTTTCTTCTATAAGCAATGATTTAAAAAGCCTCACAAGTACTGCTACTAAGAAAAGGCTTTGTTTAACAACGGAATTCTGCACTGGATCCAATTATATGAAATATGTCATTGGATCGACTGAAGAAGAGAGCTATGTTTGTGTGACAGAGCAGTTCTTCCCCCTGTGATCACGAGATTCCCATGAATGTCAGGTTTTATCTTCATGGACCGCAAGCAACATAAGGAACATGTCTTATTAACAGTCCCAGGTAGAGGAAGGCAGCCCACAGAGCAAAATACGCGGGTCCTAGCTAAGGTACAATGTCCATGTCATGGCTGCCAGATCATTTGGCAAAGGCACTGGAATGCGGTCTCACTCCCAGGAATAATAGGAGGATTCTCATCTTCTCAGCAAGCAGTTGTGCCTGGTTGCAATACACGAAATTTTTCTCTGATTGATTGGTGAGGCTCACGGCACTCTTGCCGTAACCTTCTAATGAGAGTCCCAAGAGCAACGGATTATAATATTGTTACCCTCCTCGGATGAACAGATAGGTTTCTCTCACTGAGGGTTATTGTTTCAAGCTGTCTGCATAACCAGTAACTGCCACTGCCCAGGAAAACACAAATTATACTCAGTCACCAAATGGGATAGAAATGCATTAGCCTCCTGCTTCTTCCTGTTGCCCATTGACTGCTCCCAGACCACTCTAAGATCTGAAACAATCATGTAACTGTGTGAAGGAGCATCTATAATATTCAGGGTTACTCTGCCATTTTAAGTTTATTTACTTTGTTGTTTAACTTTTTTGCACACTAACCACTACTTCCTCTTTGTACCATAGTCCAAATTAGCATGATTGATTCATTATCACACACTTTTCTTCTCACAGGTTTAGCTAAATTGTGAGCTACCAACAGCATGTCTTTACTTCCTTGTCTTATTATATGACCACAAACCTTCTGAATATTGGAAAGCTTCCATAAATTTCTCTGATTATTTTATTGTGTCAGTGAACAACAACAGTTCTGGTGCTATCATTTTTAAAAATGTTATAAAAATCTAACAGTCTGATAATAAAAGATTATTGCTACCTGGTAATAAATGACTGCCAGATGATAAGATTTTTAAAGTATTTCTTGGGAGACTAATTCATTTATTTTCTATCTGGTTTTGTCTGTTTTTTTGAAAAAGCAAGTTTGTGAAATCTACTTATGTCACAGTCTTCCACATTTTTCACCGTGCTTTTTCTCTCATTTCCTTGGAACTTTTCCATCATTTCCAGATGCAAAGATAAAATAAGCAGATACCTCTGAAAATGATGATGTATCTACTTCCCAGATTAATTAGCACTAGAGTAAGCACAGGACAGCTTAAGGTATCTTTTTTTTTTTCATGAGAAGATCATAATTTTCATAGATGCATGACAATTACTCCTTGAAAATTCTGTACTCTTACACAGTTTTATCCCCATTTCTAAAAAAATCCAAGTAATTAAGCTTTAAAAAAAAGACTTTTAAAGGAAAATTCCAAGGACAAACCAGTCTAGCATGTATAAAAATAAACATCAAATTGGATATCCCAAACGAGATCTGAAAGAACAGAAAGGAGTACTCTAATCAGCTCTGTGAAAGTGCTCACCATTTTTAATGGCTTTTACACTTACCAGCTGCGTACATCCTACATCTGTGAATCAGTATCCCCCCAAATTTGGCTTCTTTTGTAAATGACAAGTGGCATGGCTTCTGCCTGTGCCCTATTGCTTTGAATAAGCACTAGCAAAGCAAGTCTGCATTGGTAAACTTCATCAAATTACCCTGGGAGATACAGTAAGTTTGATGCTCTGCTTCAGAATGGCTCACTGCTTTAAAAAGATGAGAGAAAAACACAGTATTGTGTATCTGACAAATTATTTTATTATTAGCATTTGTGGGTGAGCCAATCTAGATCAAATGACTGTGTCATGGCAAAGGCATTTCATATCAATAAATGTATTCAACAATACTGTAAAATCAAGTATCACAGCATTTTTTAAATACTTAGCTTTGATAAAAGTGAATACTTGGTACCATATCTGCATGGATAAATCCTGTATCATCTTTTTCTACTCCTGTAAAAACTACTTTATAGTCAAGTAGGTCCAGAAACAGGACGTGGTCCCCTTGTTATCTGAGATTCTTTGGCGACTATTATGTCATCCTTTATCTCACCTCTTTTCATCTAGTTTAAAACGATGTTTGTTGAAGAAAACATAACAGTTTGTACCAGAAGAGTGTAACACCACTCTCCTGAATGAAAAACAACAAGCCAAATGCCAGTGTGGGGGGGGAAAAAAAGCTCAAGTAGTGAAATATTCCCTCATGACTCTCATAATTCGTAAGTGCCTGAATTCAAGCACTAGCCTCGCAGGAAATCCTTTAGGTTACTTATTCTGCGGCCACTGATTATCTGGAACTTAGATACTATGAATATTTTTAACAGTTTCAACATCCCACCTGTCAGTCATACATACTCTTTCACCACAGCTGCTGCTAAGAAAAAAAAAAGTAATTAAAATATGGTAGTACATAATGTGTGACTTGGGGGTTTGGGAACAGGAAAGAGAAGATGGAGGGACACCACCAAAGCTCCACAGCTTCCCTCTACTCCATTTGCAACGTGTTAAAATCGTATTCTTCCGCCGTCATGTACTGTGTTCATTGATCATTCTTACCTACTTTGTGCTTTGTCTTAAAACTGCCAGAGATAAATGTGAGCATGGTGTTGGATATATAGGTAGGCCCAGCTGAATTAAGTGGTAGACAGAGTGGCACTGTCACTGCAATTCTAAATGTGTGCCACTTAATGGAGATAGTTAGCATCAGATACAGCTATTCCTCTTTAAATGCTTTAGCAGAATGCGTCACTATTTTCTTAGTTACCCATTAAGTCACACACAAACATGAAAGATATGTCAGAAATAATCTTTTCTTCAATGACTGAGTTCTGTTTTCTTCAGCAAATGCAAGTAATGAAGTTTAGTTTTACAACTTTCACCTTCTTTAATTATTTCTGTTGTGTCACTTCAAACTGAACGATTTATCTATTTTCGCTAGTCTCTGTAGATACGTAAACCTCCCTGTTCCATTTCACATCTCTGTTGCCTTATGCTGCGCTCTCTCCAACTTACTGATATTTTATTTAATTTTCGCCATGTCAACTAAAAGGAGTAAAGAAAAAAAGCAAAAGGGAAAAAAAAAAAGCCTTCTGCCTAAACCACGTGTTCCCAAGAAATGCCTGAGTCAGCGCATGATGTTTCAATGTAACTTTATCTTCTGCATCCTCAGTTTCTTTTGCTTAAGGCCATCACTTTTCTGTTACGTCTGACTTAAATTATCTTGAATGTGCTTGAAAACTGCAGCACATCCAAAACTGTTGAAGGAGTAAACAGGAACTCTGTATGCTCAGCATACCCAAATGCCCCTTCGAGCCTTTCTCTGACATTCACATCAGATACTGGCCACTATAAAATTTTAATTTTTATAAAGATAATTAAGTATGAAAATGTTACTGTTTCATACAAACATATATCACACTCTCGTAAAGGGTAAACTTCTATTCCTTGGGAGGTCCTACTAACAATGCCTATATTTGGTTTCCTCCAAACTGTCTCAAGTACTCGCTAGTCTTTGGTTTTGGAAATAAACACCCACCCACCCCATGTGTGTTCTATAGGAGAAGCCTGGAACAAGAGGTCTTTCTGTCACTAGGTTAAGTGGCTGAAGGTGACTAGAGTTGTAACCCAGAGGTGTGAGCTACACAGATTCCGTAACTTTCAGTCTCCTTCCAAGATGATCCCATTTGAAACACCAAGTCTAAGATAGGAATAAAAGAAAAATATAATTGAAGCACAGTTTCAAAGGCAGTATGAAGCCTAATGAATCTTAGTCATGTACCTGAAAAATTTTTGCTCCAATTGGGACTTAATGTGGAACTTCTCAGGCACTGTCACTCAATCTGTATTGCTACCCATTATAAAGCAGTTATAATAAGTATATTTAAAAATGTGCTTCTAGATTTTCTGTAAATTCAACCTTCCACTATACATCTCTAAGACAGAATATCTAAGATATTCATATTACATCCATGTAGGCACTTCTCTGATAAATGCAATGCAAAGAAATTAAGTTTTTAATCCTTTTTATAGCAAGTGATTGTTACATAGGTTAGGAGTTTCAAAAATCAGTCAGTCAGTCAGTCTTGGGGATACTGCTGAGGGGCCGTCTGTAATAGATCATTATTTCAGAAACCTATCTCCTTATGTAGAGAAAGATCTATTATTACAGGAAACCAGCTGTGTTGCCTTTTTCACACCATTACACTAGTTCACTGGTTTTGTCAGACGAACTAACTTGTTCTCTTTCTTATATCCACCTAAGAATATCCTCCAGTGGCTTGACTGACTGAGGGGATTTCTACCGATGACAGTGGCACGTGGCCAGTTGTGACCAAATTAACGATGCAACCTCGAAAGCCTGTACTGAGCTCTGTAAAGTTCTGTCCCCTGCCTCCGCTCCAGAGAGAAAACTGTTGGTAGCCCACCAATGCTCATTAATTTGGAAACATCACCACACTGACCAAAGCTAACATCTCCACACGGTAAAGCACTGTGCAGTTCAAACACGTATTTGGAACAGGTTCAGGGACAACCTCACCGTGCTCCATTTCCAAGCATAGCCATGCCCATCTTTTCAGTCTTTTTTATGACAGATTGCCCCTTTCCTATGGCTTACTTCTCTGAAATGGAATTATATTTATTTTATGCCTATTTCCAGAACATCCTACTTTATTATTATTAAATGTTCCCTCCCAAACTTTCTTTGAAACCTTCTTGAGCCCTCTCTTAAACACACAACACGCAAATGGAATAACCCGCTCATACCATATTTGAAGGCTTCTATATAGAATAGACAAGCCACTCTGTGGATTTTCCTATGAAACATTCCAGAGAGGAATAAATTATATTAGATTATATTTCACTTGTAAACCGTATTTGAACATAAGCCTCTAGATGGGCAAGGTCAGGGTTGTACATTAACCCTTTGAACTAGATATCCCCTTTGAAAGATGAAAGTTTGGCAGTAAATGGACCTACAAGCTTTTGAACTATTTTGCATTTAAATCATGGATTTCTTATTTTCATCCATCATTAACCTAATTGATCTCATTAAAACATGCAAATAGTGGCACTGAACTTTCCTGTTGAGAGATATTATTCTTTACTGTTTACAGTAACTATCCTTTATGTTTCATTTATTTCAAGCATTCACTAATATGAAAAAGCTTCAGATAATTTTACTTATTAATATTGTGTTTACATAATTATTGAGCTAAAAACCACAGTAACTTCTTATTTACTCTTCATTCAATATGAAGAGGTGTACATGTACTGAAGCTGTATCTTTTAATTTGCATTCTTGTAATTACTATTTTTAACTGCATCTTAAACCGGTACATATGGAAATATCCCTCTTATAAGGGAGACAGAATGGAAAGCTGGTCCCCAAAGTGATGAAATAACATCGACACTGTGCTTCAGGGATAAAAAAAACCCCACAACTGTTGGAGTAAAACACTAGATGAGCATCTCAACACGGGTGAGTCTTAGGTGGAAACTAGAATGTGTATAAAGGGTGAAATTATTTCACAATATAACTGGGAGACAAGTAGAAGATTTTGAAATTCTCTCATTCTCTAAGTCACAGCAGTCCAGCAGAATATCTTCAGTGAAAGAGAAAAGCAGAAGCACCACTCAGATAGTTGACCTCAAAAAGATAGGAGCATCGGTCGCAAGAGATGGTACCTCTCTGTCAGACTCAAGCAGTCATTTAAGAAAATATCTAGCCTTTCCTCACGAGATTCTAAAGGATTTAAACAGTTGGCAGATTTTCACTGAAGTGAAAGAAATCCTTGCTTGCTTAGGCTTACAGAGATTGTCTGTGATCAGAGAGGGAGGTTTTGTGAGAAACCAAGGTCCTGTCTGCACATCGCACAGAAAATACAGCCTTCTTCCTTTTTAATCAGGAATAAAAAGTAGCTTTAAGCAATAAAACCATTAAAGTTGTGAGATGAAGGTCAGGTAGAGAAACTCATCTGAAAAGCTGAGATCTAAGAACCTGAGGTCCATATTGCTATAGCCAAGTCCAAGCGATCAAGAGGCTGGGTTGTATCTTACACTGACCAGCTACTACCCTCCATTCACTCACAATGGGAAGTACATTTCACTGCTAAGCACAAATGTCAAAAAGATCCCTGGGACAGGCCAGTGCTGGAGCAAAACCCAACACTCTTTGGTGTCTGAAGCAAAGACATGGTTCTTACAACACCCGCAATCCTGACAACTCACTCAAAAAAAAATAAAAAAAAATTCTGTTTCCCTCTTGTGGCCTATTATTCATACCTGGCTTTGTCAGGTCTGCTTAACAGAAGGACTGATAAAAGGTGACAGTCTGATAATGACTTAGTGACTTCCAAAAGGTTGGGTCTAGGTAGCTGTGCAGACTTTCTTCAAAAAAGAACACACAGCCTAAGTGTCTCATTCTCAGAGCTGAGTCTAAGAACTTCGAAGAATAAAGCACTAAAGCCAAGAAGAGCATCAGGAGTATATCAGTTTGGAACACAACAATACTGTTTCCTCAAGGGAAAATTTGCTTTTCCATTTGTTATGGACAGTATGCCATAGGAAGGGCCACGCCAGAGAACGTGCCACTGCATCTGTGCCATCATGCTACTCCTGAAAGAAGTCTTAAGCTTGATACATCAGCCACCTTCCACAAGTTTCAGAGGTCTCTGAGGTATTGCAGTTCCCAAACGCTCAAAATTATTCTAAGATAAAACGGTTAGAGCGAGAGAGTAAACCATGCCAGCTTCGACTGAGAACTGCAAAGCCCTGAGTGTGCAAGTCTCAAGCGAGTTCTTTCTTTTATGACTCTAGAGAGTTATAACCTCAGAAAATCCAGGTCTTTTCATTGTATCAGAAGTTATAGGAGAATTGTGTGCTTAAGCTTATAAACTGCATATATAGTTAGATAAGCATTTTCTCTCATGGCAAAGCTCAAAGACATTTCAGTTCTTACAAACACTCCAGCTATTTATACTTCTGACTCAACATATGGTATATCTGTATGTATTTGACCTGGCTTAGAATTTTAGGGTGCTGATTGCAAAATAAATAAATAAATAAATAAAAAATTGGAAGGCTGTAACACCTCATTATGCCAGTTATTAAACCATTTTCTGACTCTGGGGATGTATTTCTTGCCAGATCATCCATACAAAGATTGAGGTAGTGTGAAATCATGCCAAATATTCCCAGATTTTACTTTTAGCCAGCGTGCCTTTGAGGGTGTCACATAGCATAATGAAGACATGGTCATAAGCAAATGAGAACGACAAATAATGATGTTAACAGATCAGAAGTCAAAAACAATCAGCATCACTAAAGGAAATTTCTTTTAACTCTCATTTTTTCTTCATTTCGGAAAAACACGTTCTCTGCCTAGACAGTACAATCTACTTCCTAAAAAGGGAAATGTGCCTTTGTTCCTATAGGATGGGTATTGTATAAGTCCTGGGGAGTGCTGGGAAACATATAGCAAGAAAAATTTAAAAAATTTTAAAAAGTCCTGAGGCCAAGGACAAAAGGAGATAACTCATGCTGCCAAAGTGGAAGACCAAAAACGTCTTTTAAGCACAAAGCTGGGGAAAGTAACTGAAGTAAGTAAAAAGAAAGCAGCACACTACAAGAAAATTAAAATCTTATGTCTTAGTCGAACAGCTTCAAAAAGACAAATGGTCTGCCTCAGCCACACAGCCGAACGAAAATGAATGTGTGACATATTTTACCCATTTACAGTGCAGAAGGACCATATGTAGGTGACAGGAAACACTGTCCCTCTCCTCTCATACCTTGTCATAGCTAAGTGGCGTCTAATTTTTTCTGCTTTTGCATGGGCACACATCTACCCCTTTTGAGCTACAAGAAGACAGCAAGTCTATGGTTGAGACACACTCTTTTTTTTTTCCTCTAAATATGTTGATATGCAACTGTAAGTGTTTTAGGCATTCTTCATAGACAAAGAGTCTAGCAGTCAATTATGCATGACTCTTTTCTTGCCTTTTTTTTATAATGCCCTATTTCACGTAATACTATAAGAACTATTTAAAAATCTATACTATATTTAATATCTCATATTTTCACCCATTCACACATATATATTTCATATATTTACACTTCTTTTTGTTCAGAATGTGTAATTGTAGAAACTGTGTTCCAACAAAAACTTGAAACCAGCCAAGTGAAAATAAAAGGCTAAACCCTCTCAGTGAGCATCAGGGAATGTAGCTGTTTGATAAAATTACTCTGCTTTACACCAGCAGAAATTCTAAACCCATCTCGTTGTCAGAGAAACCTCCATTTGTTAATACATCTTGAAATCACGGTAGTACACTGTTTTTAGAGACACACACTCTCTCTCCCATATACACGCACTATTTTCTACATGGCTGCACAAGTGCAATGCTGATTTGCTTATCTGTAGTCTGCTGCATTCAAGATGTTTTGTTTACTTAATTTAAAATCAATAAGTTTATTTCCCAGACAATAGTTCCAACATTCTCATGGAATAGCTGCCTAATTTTAAAGTCAGTTCCAGACATTCATTGCAGAGGAATCAAATAAAAGCCCACAAATGAAGAAAACGTCTATTACACAGACACTGTTGGAATAGCCTGTAGAAACAAGTTAGCTGATGGCTATAGACTTGTCAGACCAACAATTCACTGCACATCTGTGTCTGCCAATATGGAATTTACTCAAAATTGCCTCTCTGGACACTTGTGTATGTAACACATATTTAGCTTATTAGTGCTGTCATTTGGGAGTGTGGTCAGTTTTTGAGCAAAATCTCCGCGAGTCTGCCGGCATGGATCACATCACAGCTGCCATTTTAGAATTGGGATGATTAGGTTTCAAGTTCAAACTACTTGATTTCACTTCAAAGCTTCAAAAGCATCTCTAGGGCAGAATTTTTCCTGAAGTCTGTTGGGCAATCTACTGTAGTCACAGATCTTCACTAAGGTGAGGTAGCTGCCACTGGGTAATTTTATGGCACGCTGTTGAGTAGGAAGCAATGTGTAGCTTCTACAGAGATAGGACCTGGATGAAAGTGAAGAAGATGCTTCTGGGAAACAACATGTGTCTGAGACAATGAGAAGGGATCTGCAGACTTCAGTCATTTCCTAGATGCGGACTAGAAGCTGTACTTGCCCTTAAAATGTCTTTTCAGGAGTGTGCACGAGCACTTACAGTACGCAATCGTGTAAATAGAGTACTGAGAGTCTTTCAAAATTGAAGTAGTGCACCTGTGATTCTTTAATACAGGAACAAAGACACTCTTAGTTTAGTTTGAACATAGAAGTAAACAACGAAATGAAACATCCCTTCGAGATTTCTATTTATCGCTTAGAAGAAGCACTTCCTAATAATCAGTGGCAGATAGGCTGACAAGCAAACTTCAGAGCAAAGCCCCGGGGGATACAAGTCTATTTTAGGTTTACTGTTGACAGTAAGGGTCAGAGGAAAAATAAACTCAGCATGCAGTGTCATGCTACCACAAACCTCTGCTGGCCAAGCAGAAACTAAATTACAGCCAAACCTTTCAGCACAACAGAAAGACGTGGGCAATTGGGCTGCCCTGCAGTGCATAGAGTACAAGATAGAGATGAAGAGGATTAAATATAAGTGGGACATAACAGAAATTAGTGATAAATAAAGCTCAGAAGGCTGGAGGAGCTGATTATCCCTTAGTCTGGAATGGAGTACAGTATGCTTACTCCAACAGCATCCCTAAAATTTTAATATTTGAAGTCTACAAAATTAATCATGGTCTCCTTCAAGATATCCTGCTTTTGGTCAAGCTATAAATAATGTAAATAATCTCTTCTTCTGGATCTAACCATTAAAAAAAAAAAAAAGGTAGAGTAGCAGCACATTATTTCTATTACATACCCACATATATATTAAAAGAAAATAAAAACTTTTTTATCTGAAAAGTTGAGTCCTCATCTTCATTTCATGTACTGTAATACCACTGAGCTGATTTGATTGCTCTATCACACTAATAAAAGCTAAGATCTGTGTAAAGGGGAAGAAGAGGGAATCAAGTGTATTCGATATTGTTATCGCTGCTGGTGGCATTACTGCCTTGTGTTTTGTTAACTTTAGTTCCTATTAAAGCTGATAAAAGCAGCTGTGTGGACTCATAAGCACCTCTATCTACATCTCTCCGTGGACTCATTACAAATATCTATTTCATATAGTCTTATAGTCTAGGACAGATTTAATTTTATTCTGTCTTATACTCGTCATAAATAAAAACCTGTCATTCCAACTACTGTGCTGCTTTACCTTTTCTCTACCTATCACCCACTGGATGCAAGCATGGTCCTGTAATTCCTACTGCTGTGTTGTTTTCCTTTTCTTTGCCTTTTTGTTCATTTGTTTTGACGAAGCCACAAATCTCTTGTCCATTTTGAGGGGCTAGTTGTTGGAAACAAAGACTTTTAAACTTTCAGGGGTGATTATAAAGGACAGAAATGGCTAGAAAATTTATTATTGTTCTTTTTTTTTCTAACCTGTGACGACACATTGATAATTTGTAAGGAGCATCCATACACCACAGACAAAGCTCTTTGGATTTCAGGAAGAGGTTTAAAAACCAAGTGAAGTTCTAGTGGGTGATGCCCAATCATTACGAATCTGTTCTCTGTCAAACTGACGCTCATCTATGTTGTTTAATTTGACCATTTTAAGGTATGTGAAACACCCCTGGGACACTGAGGGACACTCAGAACTCCCTATGGAGCAATGCCACACTACTTGGTTGTGATTTCAGAACCTACAGGATGTCAGATTAACAAACTCTCTTGACTTCTGTCACGGAGTTCCATAATTCATCTGTTTTGTCAGCACTACTTTTAAACTGCTGTCAGGTGGCATTGAGGATATAATGGGTCAGCTCCCACTAAGTCCTCTGCACATGCTCTCATTAACACAAATAGGATGGCTTTTATACATTTGAATTCTTAGGGGTCGAAGGGAAAAGTCAACAGCTTCCAGTGACTGCAGTAAGACTGACAATGATGGTGAGCAATACCAAGAGAATAAAATCAAGGAGCTCGGTTCCAGTGCCATGTATTCCATTCAGAATCTTTGGAATTGCTCCATCAAGTCATCCTTCTCCTCTTTTTCCTTCAAGGCTCTCTGCTGAACCACATCATTAGTTCCCTGATTCTCCTTCTCTTTTTACCAAGTTTCCTTTAGAAACTTGCCCAGCATAAGACTTCTGAGTATGTTGACCATGGAGAACATAAGTGGTAAGAAAAAGGACAATAATAGCCTGTCTCGGGCTCCTTGTCACCAACAATAACATACCTCTTTCTCCAAGGCTTTAAATGGTATTTCCACACTCTTTTCTAAACTTGAGCTTCTTTAGGCACATTTCTCACCTATCTTTCTATGTGTAATGACTATCTACTAGTGCTGGAGAGTATTAAATTGATTAGTGGAAAATTAATGGAGCAAGCAGGAATGACAGAGAATAATTTCTTGTGCACTGTGGCTTTTGATAGATCGGCAGTCTGAGGGGTTAGTAACATAAAGCACATCACTAATTGTAAATGCCTGGTGCATTTTGTCCTTGTAGGAGAACTTGAGTGAACCCACAGAAGAGAGAGAAGGGTCTTGCTGAAAACATGAAGCAACAGGCACAGAGGAAATGCACCCCATTGCTATTTAGCAACGTAGCGTCTTGCTACCTAGGGTGCAAATCAGAAGGAACCAATAACTATACAAGAAGATTTCTATATGAGAGGCCACAGAGAGGCTTCTTTGCCTTATGATCTTATGATGCTCATGCAAACCAGCAGGAGCCTTGAATCACATTACGTTGCAGCCACTAAGACTTCATTTCAACCTCACATAACCGTCCTATTTCTGTATGTACTGCTCCATTCAGTTTGGTTCATCTCCTGTAGTGCCAACATATTGAGCAGGGCACTGAAGAAAGAACAAGCAATTTGTAGGTGAAGGCACAGGCCAGCTCAGCGGCCAACGGTTGTGGGATTTAGAATTCAAGGAAAGAAAGCTATTATAGATTCATGTCTCTGGGACAGATGCCATTTGAACATGTATGGGGAAGCAGGTGTTTAACAGCCATTTGGTGAAGAAATGCTTTCATCTCCCCCTCAGTAAAATGATGGGCAGAATGTTTCAGAAAACATTTCACTTGTGAATGCTAATCCACATCCTCCTCATTTTCAGACTTTTTTGCAGATTACATTTTTAGCAATGCTGTCAGCTTCTATGCATGGAGTGGTTTTGCCATTACTGCATTTTACATGTGCTGTGAGTCTTAGATGCTTATAGAAATATCTCTGTTTAGAAACAAGTTACAGATGCCAGCCATCTTGACACGATATCTCAGGAACTAGCTACAGTTACTGGAAGCTTGTCTGTTTTATGGACAAACTCATCTGCTTTATAACAGGTTGATTACACCTACCCTAGAAACAGATTCATGAAAGGTCTCTTCACCTGGTCTTGACAATATTTTGCAGATGCCTGGTTTTGCTGGCAATCAAAAGTACAGGTGTGCTGCAGAAATCCAAATAGCTGTACCCTGAAGAAAGGTGGGTATAAAGCAAGTGAATATGAAGGTGTCATCCGATGGTGAAAAGGTGTTCTTCTGAGTGTCTCTAAGTTTATAAGTGAAAAAAACAACCCTACAACTGACTCAAAGGACAACATGACTTCAGAGTAGGGCACATATATATAGATACTTTCATTGAACTTTGAAACAACACATCGTGGAAAACATGGAGTTTCCAGAAATCCTATTTGAAAAAATAAATCAATATACAGAGATACAAATCAACTGAAGTTTGGATTATCTAGACGAACAGCCTGTATAGAGGAGGTCTAAAAGTAAATACTAAAGGCCTTTTTCTCCTGGACTTGTCTTATTAACAGCATTACACAGACTTTCATTAGTAGGATTCAAAGTTACTGAGGCAATACACTGTGAGCTTTGCTTCTTCATAACCTTCTTTCAAGTTTCTAGACACTTTAAGAAATATCACAATCTTGTTTTTTAAGAACTCTTTCACATTGCTACAATGATAAAAAAATACAAATGCATTTCTTCTCTATCATTTCCCAAAGCAAATGAGGAACTCAGTCCCATAGTGGTTTCACTAGTAATGCTCTCATTAAACTTTTTAGAGTTCCTCACGTAAAAAAATATAACAACAACGAAAAAAACCCCAATCAAACAATCGACCAAACAATCAAATAGAAACTGGAGAAGTTGGCTAAAAGAAAGACGTTCTCAATCTGCACAATACCAGACATTTTGATAATTTTCTCACAATAGAAATTCTGAAACAAAGCAAAACTATAAAAGCAAACATATATAATGTGTATTACTTACAGTGTATTTCTAGAACCTGCATTGCTATCTGAGGTGTAGAGTTTAGGGACTCGTGGTCTACTCTGCAACTTATAACTGCACCATCATCACTGCGATCTGCTAGGAAATCCAGTGTGCTGCTGACTGTGAATGTTTTACGATTTGCATCTTCTTCTTTAAAATATTTAACATCTGAAAGAAAGAATAAACAGTTTTCTCACCAAAATTTTCAGGAAAAGCAGTCCAGCATCAAACAGTCTTTCATGTCTGTATTGAGCTCTTTAAAACAAAAGCAATTAGATTGTAGTTATTCCTCAGTTTGCTCTGATTGTTAAAGGAGGAGATATCTATTGGAAAAAAAAGACAATTTTAAAATTGGTTGCACTCGACTGCACTCAAACACAAATTCCTTTCATCACTATCCCTTAGATGTTTAGGTCCGAATTTGCTATTAACTTTCTCTGTAGTTTATTAGAAAAACAATGGTCTCCTCCCACCCTCACATCCCTCATGTATTCACAGTGTTACTAAACATTAATTTTTCTAAGCTCATGCTTATAATCTTTCATAGTAATGCAATACACGGATATTACTGAAACCATGTCAACTAAGGGTTGCCTGCATGTAGCCACATTAAGCCTGTACTTACTTTATTCATTGATTATTCTGTTGTTTGGCAATAATTATGCTAATTTATGAATTAAACTAAACCAAAGTATAGTTATCAGTGGTGATGAGCAACTGCAAATTGAGCATGTCGTAGCATTTACTGGAATCTACAGACAAGTCCCAAGAAGACTGGGAATAAAATTATTTCAAAGAGACCTTCCATTCAGTGCTTTATACCATGTTAAATTGCCCTAGTGCTTTTGTGCAGATTCAATTACAAATCTCTGACATTTTCAGCCTAGATACTAGAGTGTGGGGAGCTTACAGCTATGCTTAAGAAGTATTCAAATCAGCCTAAAGTTTAAGGTTCAAATTCAGAAAGTTTTGGTTTAGGACACACATATTGGGTCAGCTTAAAATCCAAAAGATTGAGTATTTATTTTAAAAACTTTTAATGTATTAACTGCAACATGAAATCTCCTTACACGTACTTTAGAATTGTTTGACTTGGTTCCCATCTACTTATAATACTTACTGATCTTTAAGGTCCCTTCCAACTCAATCCATTCTAAGATTCTATAATTCAATGATTTATTTCAGCAAAATTTGTTACAGTGAAAGGCTTAAAAGACATGTGAAAATACATAAACATACATATTAAATTACAATGAGACTGCATATGTCCTCTATGTCCTAAAAAAAAATGAAAAAGTGAGTTTTCAGTCTTACAAATTATGTTAAATCCCATTAGAGAAGAAGATGACCTAAATAAAATTTCCACGAAATACCAATTTTAGAAGGCAAATCTTAAATGGCTTAAGTTATATCTTTTTAGATTAAAAATACCTTTGAAATCAGAGAAGCTGTTTTTTTCATTGTCTCCAGATAGATGTAGAAACCACATAGTTACACGATTTCCATTTTTCCCTAAGAAATAAATATTTCTTGCACACAAGCATTTTTTCTGCCTGTTGGTTGCTAAGTTTTAAGAGATTTCAATTTTGGCTGTAGTGACTATTACTATCTCGGGATCAGTCGGTGAGAGAAATAATTGACCAGGGCTAAAGAAAAGTTATTAGAAACAAACAACAAACATCTTCATTAATATTTAAAGCAAACACATGAGATTTTATTCTCAGAATTAGGTTTCCAAATTTAATAACAAGCACCTCTATAGATAGCTTTCTGCTTATAAGTACTGAACACATCTCTTTGCTTACTGATTTCAGCTGGAGGACAGACAGCTCCTGAAAACATCAACTTTAATTTCAGTGAGAGGCTGAGAATGCTTAATCCTTTACAAAAACAAAAGCAGTTAATTTTCTAAACAGATGTTTAAAACCTTTCTCTAGCTATCTATTGTTTGGAAGAGTTCACTTCTTAGAGGTAATTACCTCTGTAAAAATGATGGTGATACTATTTCAGAAACCGTTGACATCCTCAGCAACAGAAATACTTAGCTTGTCCACTTTACCAGCTGTATCTTTTTATATGTTCCTTCACCACAAAATGAAGGTACGATTGTAATATATGCTAACTGAATGTAAGCCCACCCACCACATGTAAAAGCAGTGGAGATCAGGTGCTGGGTATGTTACTGTATGCTAGCATTCAGAATATTTACCCACTGCTTTTAAAGAATTTTAAAATATGTCTACTGGAGTCCATTATTTCATTTCTTATCTTGCTACCCTTCTCTTATGTATCCCCTTGTAAAAAGGTTTTAAAAAAATCCATTACAGAGGCACTTTCTCTGGAAATCACTACAATGAAACAGGCTGGGGGATGACTAGACAGAAAGTAACTTCACAGAGGAGGAATGGGGGTCTTCAGGACAGGTTGAACATTAGTTAATAGTGTGCTTTTACAGCATTGGAAGCTAAAAAATGACTGCCCTACATTGATAATGGCATAGCCAGTAAGTCAAGGGAAGTGATTCTTCTCTATTCAGCGCTTGTATGGCTGGATCTAGAGTATCAGACCCAATTCTGTACTTTCTGGTACAAGAAAGATGTTCATAAATCTAAGTAGGTTCAGCCAAAAGCCATAGAGATGGTCAGTGGTGGGAGCATAGGACAGCTTAAGAGAGCTGAATTTGTTCAACCTGAGGAAGAGAAGACTAAAACAAGATCAAACTGTTGCCTTCAAGCACTAGTGCATGCTCATAGAGAAGAAAAAGCCAGAGTCCTCTCAGAGGCATGTAGCAAAAGTTCAGGGGCAATGAACACAAGTTATACCAAGGCAAATTCTGATTACTTCTCATGAGATACCTACATATTTATAATGCAATATCTCCATATAATGAGAAGTCTCTTCAATAAGAACTTTTAATTACTGAAACACCTAGCCCCAACAGCCTACAGAACCTCAGAACTGAACTGGAGAAGACCATTAGCAGCCTGATGTCACCTTTGAACAGAGGCTGGGCCATATGAAATCTAAGGGTCTAATACGGGCCCACTTGTATGACTCTGTCAGATAGGTGCACATGTAGATATGCTTGTATTAATTAATACTAGTGTAAATCTCATAAGTACATATGTTTCATAGTGAAAATAATAAATAGAAATGATAGAATGTCTACCATTCATTGTTCACTGTCAGCTCTTCATAAAAGCACACACTTGTAACATCCATGTAGAAAAACTCATGTTTTAAAGAAACAGTTCTGCTGCTTTGAAAAGGCACATACAATTTTTGTTTACATTTAAAATCAAGTTCTGACATGAAATGGCCTTGTTATCTAAAAAAAATTCATCTGCATTTTAGAGGTTTATCAAGATAAAACGTTCAGTGCCTCTCTGAATTCTCTGTGTATGCTAAAAATATATAAACTAGTTCAAAATGTCTTAATCTGTTGCAACAAAATGAACTGATATTTATTTTTGAAGCCAAATTTTGCTAGTGGTAAAAAAAGGAAAATCCATTAAAAAATATTCCTGAAATCTAAAGATATTTTTTTACATAATATTGTTGAAATAACATTTAACACATTTTGTTGAAAAAAATACATTTTTAACAACAACAACAAAAATTATTTAGCTTCTCTGATATTTTCAATAGTCTTCCATAAATGTCACCAGAATGGTAAACTGAAGATTGTTAATTTGATGAATATGAGAGACAGAAGACTAAAGGAAAAGGTCTGCTACTCAGTGCTTCCCATTCAGTCTCTCTCATTCCTAACACTTACTCTATCAAACAGTATTCCTTTACCAGATGATAATTCCTTATGTGACTAATAGCAGTGGAGCTACGATTTTAGAATGGCTTTTTCCCCTTTGGTGCAACTCTGAACTCAATGCATCATTTATATTCTTTTGCACCATGTATAATATACTATAGCACAATTGGATTTACTGGTGCTAGACAGACAAACTCCTAACCTTTAATGTCAGCTGCATTAGCATATAATTTCATATCTATTTTCTCAGATTTATCATTTCACCTTTTACAGTGCACAAAGCTAATGTGACTTCTGCTGATGCCACTGCAAACTGGTTAGGTTATTTTATGTCTAACCTTTGTGAAATGGCAATGTGCTCTTCAGAAGACCTAAACTGAAATGAATGTGCTCAGTACTTTCCTCTAAATTCTGTTGTGTTGGGTTTTTTTTTTTCCTTTTCTTTTTTTTTCACACATCCTCTTTGTTCCTTTCTCATCCTCCTTTTTTTTAAAAAAAAACAACAAACCCAAACACATCCCTTTAGGAGCAGTAGAGAAAAGCAAATTAGTTAAAGAGTGAAATCACCAAATGGCTTTTCTTCAATTATATGTCAGTTGAAAGAAAGGTAAAATTACTATACCAGATATTAAAAAATAACATCTTTCAGATGTCTTGCCTTGCTGTTAGGCCAACTATATCAGTGGTTCTCCTAAAGTATTGACATTATTTAGAGTGATTTTCCATCTTTACTTGTCTTGAATATATATTTTCATCCTGTCATCTTTTCTGGATGAAAGAACCTATGTGGTTCTATGTTTGTCAGCTGTGCTGTTAAATTCTTATTTTTAATTATATTTTATGAGACATTGCTTTTCTTTCAGAAATTTCCTCAAAATTCCCAGTGGCTGGATAGAACAGCTCTCTGTTACCTCATTTTCTACCCTGGTTACCAGGGCTCAAACACATTTCAAATGAATACAACCTAAAATTCCTGTCTCCTTCAACACTCTTTTTTTTCATCAGAAATCTAAAGATGCTTCTAGAATAGACTGTGTTCCTTGAACAATCAAATACAATTTCTTTATTTTCCATTTTTCTATCACGGCTCTGCCTGTGTATATTTAACTATGGTAGAAAATAGTAAAGGAAGATAACAGATTCTGTAATTAATTCTGTAACTTTTCTTGAGGCAGTTTATTGAGCTAACAAAATCCACAATGTCAGACAAATACAAGACAAAGCAGACAAAACCTGATGTTTTCTTTTTTTAAAAAGCTACATAGAAATGGTGGGGTTTGAATTATATATTGATCTGGTCTTATAGCAGAATAAATAGAGGTGACATGAATAAATATCAATACTTCATCTTTTTTATTCATCTACTCTGTAACGGGCACCTCAGTTGGTTGTGGTCGATGTGACTAAGCCTCCTGTTACAGAATCATAGAGTACCAGGTTGGAAGGGACCCCGAGGACTGGAAGCTCTCTGCACACCTTCAACAAAAAGGATTTTAAACTATCCCAGCATTTATGAGAATATAGACTAGAAGACTAAGTTTTAAGTAAAGAACATACAAAGTAAAAGAGAAGACAGAAAATAAATAAGATATCGTTATGACAATTGGATGAAATTACATTAAAATCCTTTTAAATACCTTTAACTTCTTTGTCGTTCTTGAACCATCTGATATCAGCTGCTGGTTTACTACCAGATGTCTTGCAAGTTAGCTGCATCCTCTCTCCCTCCATAACTGGTGAGGTAAATCCAGTAATTTGTGGCTTCTCGGGAACACCTAACAAGCAAACATGCAAAATGTCTCTGACAGTGTCAGCTGCTGCCACAAATACGTGACCAACTTAAAGTTCACTTCTTCGTATGCTCTAAATGCTGGAAATAGAATAATTAGTTCCTTGCCTTGTTAGTGAATCCTGTTTCCTATTGCAAATAAACTATCAGTCTGAACTGTAGGTTATTCCAAAGAATTAAAGAAAATGGAAATTATCTCTTTTTTTTTTTTTAAGGGAAACTTTTTTCTTTTTTTAAATAAATCTTATATACACACATTCTGCATGCAGGTCTAGTCTGACTTGCTATTATAAGGTTTAAACTGCACAACAAGCAGGATGAAAAAGTACATTAGAAGTACAGCTGAGAAAATAAAATGTAACTGGCAACAAAAAGCTGAACTGATCTAAGCTCAGAACAGATGTTTAAGCATGAATTATGAAAATTTTAATAAAAATTCCAGGGGAAAGGGAGAATGAAAATAAATACAGAAGTTACTTTATCTTCAGAGAACTCATAACAAAAAACCCCTCACACTTCCATTGGCTATGGAGAATTCTTCAGCTGAATCCATGTTTGCAGGAGGCTATATGATCAAAACGTACTATACGCCTAATATTAAATTTGGAAATAGTTGTTTTTCAATGAAGCATGGAAAATTAAAAAAAAAAATTATTAAGAGATTTGGGAAAAATTTGATCACTACACGTATAAGTCCATTTGACTTCTGAAAACACAAGGATAACTTATTTTAAAGTGATACCGAGGATCTCAATGTTAAAATCTCTGAAAATGTCGTTGTTATAACTTGAGTCTGCAGCGCTTTGACCCATTCCTATTTGTGGCTAGATAAAGGGATCAGTCACAGTAATTGATCCTGTGCCCTGTATCTCACAATTTGGTTTGTTTACATCTTTTTTCCAAAATGACAGATTATGTACAGAAAAACCAAACAGCAGTATCTATTGCATAGTGCATTTCTGTAATAAATCTACTCCTCTCTTTCAGGACAGAAAATGGTGCCTACTATAATAACCTGACACTTAAATTGTATAATCTCTAGCACAGCAGTCAATAAAGAGATTATTAGTACATAAAAGGATAGTTTATCTGATTAAAAGATGTAATATATTTCAATGGAAAATATCCCCTTCACAGATAGAAGTGTTCCAACAGTTTAAAATGTCACTTTGAAATAGAAAATTACAAATACAAAAGGAAAAAAAAAAAGACAGGCATCTTAAACCTTTCAGCTTGCTTTCTTAGAAGGTAAGGAGCTGATTTTGGGAAAATTTCATTAAATTCTCCCCCAAAATGAAGATAAAACTAAAAGGATTGTGAAAGATCAAGTAACTTTGGTTAATAAATATTGGCTAGATTTTTTTTTTTTTTGTCTTTGCAACACCTTTCTATGTCTTTCTGCCATTTAAAATGTTGAACTGGTCTATTCATCTATTGTTTAGATCATAAGATGCCTCTCTGCAGAAAAGAAGATTAACTGCAGGTAGCTGTTATTCCAGAATATTCTGCTTTGAGGGGGTATTTTTTTGTCCTTAATGACAAACCTGCGAAGATTTTTGTAAAATAGTCTCACAGGGACTCAAAGGGAGACGTATTTCATATCCTATGCACAAAACCAATTCCCTGGCTGGATTAATGTGAATATTACCGGCACAGAGAACATCTTACATTAGTCCTATTAAATTCAACTGTCTGCCTGTCTACATATAAAAATAAAACAAACAAAAAAAATCGAGTCAAGTTCAGGGACAGAAAAAGGAGAAAAGAATAAAAATCAATCTCTAAAATCATATAACCTCTTAGGGATGCAGGTGTGTTTCAATGAACTACAGCAATTCTGGTTGATTGGGCTACTGACATTCAGAGAATCACATAAAGCTTCGAGCAGAAACTTTATTTCCAGGGCATCTCTCGAAATCTATTGCTTTTCCATGTGTATCTATAAGCTTTGGGGAAAACAGTGGAGCATTTAGAGGATAAAGCATAAAAGAAACAGCAAACCCAGTGAAAATATGCACTTTATAGACAAAATCCCCAAAAAAACAGAAGGCAGAATGAGCCAGCAAAATGCACAGCTAAGGAAAAAATGGCAGAGCTCTAAAGCCTGTTCCGATTTCATACTTTCTGATTTTCTCCCCTCTGCCCCATACAATACATTGTTAGGAGATGAACACAGGCACCTTTTTCGCCCTTCTGGTGCTTGTGATGTAGAGGTTGCGCCCATTCTACGGAGCACTCATACTGTGGTATTTTGTGTGCTCCCTAACTCACGATCCCACCACAGTGCAAACAGTACGCGGCACGTTATTCTACAGCACAGCAATGTGAAACAAAAAACTTCAGGGAAGTAAGATCAGACATTAACGTGTATCTTCTGCCAAGCTTTAGAAAAGTTCATTCTTCTCATAATTTGTCAAAGCCTGAGAAGTTTTAACGCTTGTTTTTTTACGCTCAGCTATTTATACTTACCGAGAACGGTAAGGAAAGCCTTGGAAGTTTTGACAGGCATGGTAAATAAAGAGCAGGTGTACTGCCCTTCATCCGACAGAGACACATCACTGACACTGATACTTAGTTCATGCCATGAAGCTCGGACCAGCTCGATTCTGTTGTCCCTCAGAGCTGAAAAACAAAGATTCGTGTTATAAGGTAGGAAATAGCACATTACCAAAGTGCGGTGTGGTACACGAGAGGCTCTAGGAAGTAGCCCAGTGAAATGACATCCTACAGTACAGGGGTATGGACACTGTTGGCTTTAAGTGTAGTAGCTTATTTTCTCTGTGGAATGAAGTACAAGAGTTCAGCAAGTTTCCAGATAGTATACCGAGTGACTTCTCCCGTATATAAACCTAGAAATGAAGAGATTTTAGTTATTTTTGATCTTCCTCTGTGAAAAAAAAAACAAACAACACTGACTTTGATTTCTGCCCCCTAACAGCTTTGTTCAGTGCCTAAAATAACTCCTTCCTAAAACCACTTTGTTTTTCACATAGTTAAAAATGTAGGTGAATACTGAGAATCCTGTTCCTTCTACTAACAAACTGTAAGTCTAGCATTGCATAGCTTGCCAACAGATTCTCCTCATGCCCATTACTACTCGTATTGAACTGGAAAAACAGATTTCTTGAATGCTATAAGAGTACTTCTTATTATGAATATATTGAAAGTTCCACTTCTAGTGCATATATAATACATTTAAAGATTTGAGGTAATTCAGTATAGTGGCTTTACTTTTTTTATTATGACTAAAAATCTGATCTATCAGAAAATTCGTTGATTTACTTAAATTCAAAATGTCACTTTAGCCAATGCTTGAAAAATCTTAAATATTTAAAGTCTTTATTTAGATTAACACATATTTTTTTATTTTAAAAACTGTCAAAACATTCCCAAACATTCTATTTTTTTTGCAGAAGAGTTGTTTTGGGTATCTCCATGTATAAATCAAGCCTTTCCACAGCATAGAAATATTAGTATCATTAGTAAGTAAACACTGTAATTCTCCTAACTGAACAATAAAAAAGCCTCTGTAACACAGAAAGTTTTGCTGTATACCTCTAGATTGAAATCTTTGACCTGACAATATCTGAATCTTCAGTGAGTTTATTTTTATAGCAAGCCTCTGAAAGTCAAAAGTACAATGGGAGTATTTTAATTACTGGGAGATGGTTTGATTTTGATTAAAAACTTTGATTTGTGAGAAGAACCAAGATGTTCAATTCCCCAATGCCATTCTCACCTCTTTCTAAAGTCCCCAAAGGGTCTAAGATTTGTTTTCCTCAACATTTATATCTTCCAATATTAAAAAGCTTTACTATGGTTCTTATGCTACTAAATCTAATGTTTCTGCCCCATTGCAAGACTTTCCATTTGCTGTCAATAGAGGAAGATTTACACCAAAATAAGCAGCTACAATGAAGATTCAGCAAAAATGTCACTTGAATTTGTGGGCTTCTAAGGCTATCATTCAGGTTTCTTTACAGTGATTTCAAGCTGAATTTACTGGTTATTTCAGGGTAGGCCAGCTAAAGCTTGGCATTCTTTGCAGGGTCTGACGACTGAAAGGTGACAACTTCGGCAGACCTAATATACAAGCATGTCGTGAACTGCTGCAAGGGACATAAAAGTGTCTGAGCTTGTGTGTTATGGATACATTCCAAACATAACTGAGGTATCTTTTGGCCAGCACAGCAAGAAATAAATAATCACACAGTAAATAATATAAAATGCATATAATCACGGAAAATAGGTGCAACATTAAAATAACAACCAAGCAAGCCACAAAATAAAAAGATATGTATATACCAACATGTTGACATAACAGCCAAGAAAATCAAGCTCAAGGAAACCTAAAGTACACAGAAGCAATCTTCTACCAACCCAGACCAGCAGGCAAAGCTGTTGACGGTGGCTTTACTGGCCAAAAGTTCTCACAATAGTGAACCTGTTGCTATCTTTGAGGAAGTAGATGGGGATTCAGATATTTCTCAGCTTTTCAACTCTAGTGTCATGGTTTAGACCCATGGTTTAGACCCAATCAGGAGCTGAGCGCCACGTGGCCACTCGCTCACCTTTCTCCTTCTCCCCCTAGTGGGATGGGAAGGAGAATAGGGAGAAAAAGGCAAAACCCTGTGAGTTGAGAAAGAGAATTTAATAGAACAATGCAAGAGGCAAAGAAAATAACAATAATAATGATAACAGTAATGAAACGCTATATAAAGTGCGTGATATAAAACCCACTGAACTGCCAAAATCCAGAGTAACAGCACACCCACGCCAGAGCCCACGCTTTGCCCATCCCAGCCCTCCTCTTCCACAGTGGGCAAGACGTCAGTATGGTATTGAATATCCCACTGGCTGGTTCAGTTGCCTATCCTGACTGTGGCACCCTCCCAGATCCTGGTGAAAATTAACACTGCGCTAGACGAACTATTGACATCTAGTCAGATGCAAAATGAACAGACATGACAATGGTAGTTTATTTCATGCTACTAACCTTCAAAAAAAAAAAATAATTATTTTTTTTTCCAAATAACACAGTGCTTTCGAATGGTTTGATAACCACCACATCTACGTATGTGTATGTCATTTGGAGAACAGCACAGGAAACACAAAAAAAAGCCCAACAAAAGAAACAAACAGTCTAGAGATGATGCCAATAGCACACCATTTTGATCCTACCGGTGGAGAAAAAAACCCCACAACTGAAACACAAACCACCTGCCTCAACTACATTCCTACTGCTCTCCTTCCTCATCTCCTCCCCTCCACACCTCTTTTAACCTTTGTACAACATAGAAACCTCAGCTCAGTCAATTTTCTGGAAATCTGGTAAAAGCAACCACCGATCAAGAGCTGACATCAGATGTTCCATGTTTCAGCCTAAAGTGAATTTTTATTGAAAGAACAGAAAGAGAGAGTTTTGTAATGGATAGACCAACATAGAGCCTTTGCAAAAAATGCTGCAAATAGCACTGACATAATACTCCTTTGCAGGAAAGCTGACTGTCAGAAGCATTTTTCTAAGTGCTAAGTCTCAATGCAATTAATTATCTGTGCCATCAATTCCAAAGCTAAACATCTGCAAGCTTTCCGCTCTACGCAGATCTGAGAGCAAACCAATGAGAAAACTCTACTGCTATTGCTTAGACAAGGCCAGCACTTATGTGGAGCCTTTTTAAAATCTTATTTTCGAATGCGAATCCTACAGCTATGTCTATATCGTTATCTGTATCTGTTTATAAAGACATTAATTCCTCTGATAAAATTGATAGTTGTGATGGATGCCAGAACTGGTTTGTTTCCATTTTCTGTGTTTGGTATATTTTAATACAATAAAGGGTGAAGGTGAATCAGAGCCCAACTGTCTAGTCCTGGCTCCCACACCCTGGGGCAGAAGGAACCCTCTGGCAGAGGGTGACTGCTCCCATGGACAGCAAATGAACAGCTGACAGCAGTGAAGAAGCCAAGAGTACTTGTAGCGAGCTAGCAATCTCCAGGCACGGAGACTGAGTGGAGCAGGGCTCTTGCTCGTGGCACGGAGCAAACCATTGTCAAGACTAAGCGATGGAGCAAAGAAGCCCATGGAGCCCGAAGAGAAGCTAGCTACTGAAAGGCATCAAAACCAGCAAGCAAAAGGTTGAAGGAGAAGACATACTCTTCAATGAGCTAGTGGATGGGAAGATTTATTTAAAATATTCTGTATTTCATATATACAGCTCTGAGCTCTGCTTCTTTAAAGAGCAATCTCATCTAGTTTATCACTCTTTATTTAAAGGACATGAGCTTCAAAAGCTTTCGTAAGCTTTCTGATTGCTCTTGCTCTGAAATGGGAATTGTCCCAAACAGGGAAATTTTACCCCAATATTTAAGCCAAATCGCGGCTCTACCACTGTAGTTTAAATAAAGTACCATAAAGAAAAATATAAAAGGTTCTCTCCTCTTTAATTAACAGCTGAAAACAAAAAGTAGATGATGTATTGGGACATTCTGCATGCATTTGGAGTTTGGTACACACGATTCAACAGATTCCCTACATATTGAAATGTCCACACATCGCTCAATACAAACGGCAGCAAATAATCCTAGCTCCCCACCAAAGGAAACAGGAAACACCAAGCTTTTTAAAGTGTCTCAGACTAAAATACAGTTGCTGAATTGTACTCAGGTGAAAGCATTAATTCCTCCACTTTTTAAGAAGGTTATACTAAGAGTTCCATTTGCACTCCACAGGTAATTTCTGAATACTATTTATTAGCTGTACTGCAGCAGTGACAAGACAGCCCAGGTGAGCACAGAAAAGAGAGCTTTGTCCTTAAAAACTCTACAAGCTCAGTCCTCACTTGACTTGCTTGGCTTCCTAACCTCGCTCCTACCTCTGCCTGCACTTTCAGAACCTTCTCTGGAAGCTCACTCTTTTTTCCATTTCACTTTGTCACAAGACCAACACACCTTTTTGGTCTCTTCTGGAGATTTTCACCTATGTTCCTTGCAGTTTTCATACCTAAATTTTTGCACGATGCTAAGAAAAGGGGTCAATAAGCACAATAGGTATTTGACTTCTGGGAAATACACTTATGCCAATACAGTGATGAAGAATGCCACCACTGACGTCTCCTTCCTGGATTCTTATGTTGCAAGCACTTATAAAAACTATAAAATGCAAGAAAGATAGATAATTGCATAGTAAAATCCAATATGCCCTAAGTACATTATTTCAGTTTTCTGTAATTCCCAGGCATATATGATGTAGTTAATTTGCAAGGTATGAAATAATTATGCGTAAAATACTTGTTCCTAAGCAGACACACTTCATTTATTTTACCTGTCATTCTCTTTTTCTGGGGAAGAGATTTCCTTTCAGGATGTTTTGTGCCACAGAAACATAATTTGCACAGTTTAGGTTATTATGAGTAAAAGGTACATTCATGTGTTTCAGCCGCATTAATTAGCAACTGTTGAGATTGATGACTTACAATAAACTGGTCTCCTTACACATTCACAAAAAGCTCTATTTTGTTTTTTTTGAAAAAAAAATTATATAATGATTATATGTAGTCATGTAGTGAAATCTCTCAAGAGGAACTATATCGAAGAGAGAAAGGAGACTTAGGAATTCACACTATCATAGGAAAAAAAATATCCACATTTCATACTGCGCAGAAAAGGCAGCTCGATCTGTTAGATGTAGTAGCCAGAGAACAGCATCTCTAATCTGATTTCTCTAAAAAGACTACATTTTACCAGGATTTTAAGCTATATATTTAAAGAATGGAGAGAAACAAACAACAAACCTCCCAAATCCTCCAGAGTAATTTGTAGATGTTTTGACAGTACTAACTTGACATATGCTGCCATGCTGGGATTCACTCAACAAAATTTTCTTCCTTATGTTAGAGCTGTTCCCTCTATCACGGGAATAATGTAACCATTAGTTGGAACCAGAAAGATTTCTGGTACTCTACAGGTTGTGCTAAACTCTCAGAAATTTAATACTTAGGAAACTGAAACAATCCCTCTGATTTTCAGATTCCAGCTTTCCGAATGCATTACCATCATCAAATCTGAAATAGATTTCAGGGGATTTATATGGTGTTTCTGGATATACGTGGATATACTTAAGAAGGCCTTTTGCTTTGCTCCTAATGCTTTCAACATACCAAGATGCCCGTAGGGATGATCTACAGGACTCCCTTACAGTTGTGCATTAAACTCTGTCAGGCCACAATCCACCATCACCAAGGAAAGAAAAAAAAAGGAGGCACAAGGGCAGTAAATGGGAAAAACCACAAATTATTATTGTTATTCTGTGTTTAGTCCTCTAAGCCTTCATACTTCTTTTCAAATCAATTCAATTTCCTTTAAAAAATGTCATGTACTCATTAGTCTGCTGCTGCGTTAACAGTTTGCTCATTTCCACCTGATATGCAGTTATCCTGTTGGTGCCTAATCTATCTAGTAGGTACTTGCAGGGTGTTTGAACTCCTGATATTATAAAACTCCGCAATAATTTGTATACAGAAAGAAAACACTTTCCCTTACTCTTTCATTTCCAGTCATGCAATTTGATGACTTTCATTCCAGGAGGGATACAAGGCTAGGGTGGCAGGATGGATGTTTAGTAACCACAAGTTTTCACTTTCTATTTCTGCAGGTGGTGAGGCCAGTTTTACCTCTCCCTGCAAAAGAACTCCATACGGCTGTGTCTGTGAAACTATCGCTTCTGCTTTTACTACTAACTGGTCGTGATTCTAACAGAGTCCAAAGGTCAGCAAGATAGATGATCAGAAGCAGTCCGGAGTCATAACAGATTTCAGTACTGCAACAGAACCATTAAAATCGAGCCTACTTTCACAGGTAAGGCTAACGTAGAGGGGAAGAGCACTTGGTAATACATTAGAAGTTTCTATACAACCTCATAGATTAGGTCTGACATACGTACCATTGAAGTCCTTTAAAGGTGACATTATTTCTAAGTAAAATCAGTGGAAATAACAAAGACTGAAGGTCAACAATACTGTGAACAGATCTTTGATTAATTGGCAGTGGAACAGTATTCTGGCCAATGTGCAGATACATGATGATTTTTAGCCCCATTAGGAAAGTGATTAGTGACACAGATGAGTTCAAATCAACGTGCCAAACACGTTTGATCTTTCAGAGTTTTGTGTCACAGATGCTGTGGGTACTTCACTGAATTTTCCAAGTCATTCATGTACTTATGTAATAAACTTGGGGCACCACGGAGTTTCGTGGAAGGTGTTAAGTAAGGTTTTTGAAATTGAAGAACAACATAACGATCCTTGGAGATTAGTTTTGCTTTCATCCCATTGCATTTCTGTTTCTCTTTGAACCTTTCTAAAGTACTTAGGAATCAAAAGGAAGAACCAACAGGGTCAGTGTACTTCTATCTCTAATCATCTGGTCATCTTCTACTTTATGCTCTGGCTTGCAATCTAATAAGAAAAGACTAGATTCTTTTCAGCTAAGAAATCCTGATGAAATATTTGATCAGCTTATTTAGAGAACAATGTTCAACAGCAAGCTGCTTTCTCCTGTTTAC
Organism: Baryphthengus martii; assembly: GCA_013396935.1. Lineage (NCBI taxonomy): Eukaryota > Metazoa > Chordata > Aves > Coraciiformes > Momotidae > Baryphthengus > Baryphthengus martii. The sequence continues at coordinate 153,860 of VWZK01017384.1, forward strand.
ATTTTTTTTCAGGTTTTTTTGCATGTTGGATAATGCGTATGTTACGGAGTACAACATTCATTAGAAGAGGTGTTGACAATCTCACTAACGACATCTTTTCTCTATTTGCTTACTGCCTTGAAAAGGCCAAAGCACTGGGAAGCCAGGACGTCTCTGTACAAAGTTATCTACTATTTTTCAGGGTGGGCTGTATTTAAAGAACAGCCTTAGGTGCTTATGAGGAAAATCCAAACAGCAAGACGATTTCCTCAGTGAAATGACAACAATTGTGCATTTTCTGCAATCTGGATAAAACAAAATCAGTTTACGGTGACTTAAAACCACTTAAGATCTTGAACGCATTTGCTAAGTGAGGTTTCTTCAACTGACAAAAAAAGGCCAGGACGATTATATGCCCTTCATGAATGGAATAAATATTGTAGAATTTTCCTGCATGCCAGATTTTCTGCAATGGGCTACGTGTTCTTTCAGAATCATTTTCTGGATTGTCTTCAGTTTCTCTCTTTCAGAGCACGCAAAAATCATGGCAATATGCAAAAAGAGAAGAACTTGCCTTCTAGGGTGTTTATAATGCTTGTTTCTAGTATTAAAGAGGCACTGAATGTATGTTCTGCTTGTCTTTTGAGAATCATAAGGACAACTTTTATTGTCTTAGAAGATGTGAGGGCTGGTTCACTTTCACGTAAGAAATTTTAAGTCTCGAATCCTTTCAAAACATACAAGTTCTGAACTATGAAGACATTTTATTGTTTTATTACATTGGAATCATGCTTAACTGCACCTCAAAAAAAAACCAACCAACCGAAAATCACATTAGTCAGGATGAAACATTGTCCTACAAGGTCTGATCATCTGTTTTTTCTACAATAGGGAATTACAAGATTTCCTATTATACTAATGCAACTGGACATGTGCCACAGCATGATGGCCTAGAAAATCTTTAAGAATCACACTTTTCAAATATGCAGCTGCAAAAATTAAAACTGAAAAATGCTCTGGCAAGGTTAGAGATGGACTGAGTCAAAATAAATGAGATTCAATAGATAAAAGTAATTGATAATCTTATAGATCACGTTGGAGATTGATATTTCGAAAGCAGTAATGCAGGAAAGAAGCCCTGAGGATTACAGAGGAAATTATTTAACTGTATGTTCAAATGCAGCACTACTCTAAAAAGATGAATCCTATTCGGGCTTATACTGATCCCGGTAATTATGGTAAAAAGAAAAAATAATGCTCCAGTATTCCAAAACTGCATACATCATACTGTGTCACACATTGTAAATTACAGGTAGAGACAGGCTCTCAGCTGGGAAGGTAATTTCTGGAGGTCTACTGATGGAATACTACTGCATAGGTATGAAAATCAAAATAATACAACGGAGAGCTGTAATAATAGTCCACTCCTACCTAAAAAAAAATACTAATGGAAGTTAGAAAAATAAATAGGTTTTCTATAATTTTGAGGGTAATACTGAAAATATAAACCAGCGTATTTGAGGCTAAATGAGAGTCCATTACAAAGTGAGGAATATTAGATAATGACATTCTTGAAGTAGAACGGATAAAAAACCACTAATGCTCTTGCAAATCAAAACAAAGGTGCACAGACTTCCAAGTTTGTTCTTCTGTGAAGACTAGACCAGGTAACTTCTCCTGATGCTACTGACCTTGATACTAATCACTGTGTTAACAGCACTTAAATGATTGCTGACAAAGGCAGAGTTAAGCTTGTTTAGGTATTAAAAACGGTCTAGCCAAACAACACAGACAGTCTATACATTTTAAAGATTATCACTTATAGTACACTCATTTTCCCTCTTCAAGAGACTGCCCTTTACAGTCACTGCTGGTGACCCTCATGCACTGGCTTTAGTGAGCTTTGGATACAAGCAACCCTAAAGGGTAGGGAACACAACAACACGGCCAAATTTTATACTCTCGGCACCACTGGAAATCCAGTTTCTCCTCAAACCTGCCCATGTGCAATATGTTTTGAATCTGCAGCTGACCATATCTTAAGAAAGCTGAAGAACTGAATTATGCCTGCATATCTATACCCTTGTAGATGGTGATGTCGCAATTCTGCTCATTCACTAGCTACACTTAATGTTCCCATCATGCTGAAAATGTTTTTAGTGGCATGAATGAGTAATACTCATCATGTTTATGGTATTGCTCCATATTCCATGGAAAGTCAGAGTCTTCTGATTTCTAAAGAGTTCTGTCCTGTTCAAACATACCATCTCAACAGAATCTGGAGAGACTCTTTCACTTCTTAAGAGCATAAAAGAGACCTCTCTCTAAGTGAGAACAGCTATAAGATGTCCCTGTTCTTTTTGCACTTCCTGATCTTTCGTTTAGATCCATAAATTAACATTGTTTGTCCTATAGGAGATGGCTATATTGGCTACACATGTAGCAGGAATACAAATTTGTTCTAACTACATTAAGAAGTCACACTCCTCAAACTTGCTGCAGTCAGTGGAGCAACGTATCTTCCTCCAGAGGCCAATTAAGAACAGGTCACTGCCTTGAAAATATTACAGAATCTGAACAAACCAGCAAAGACATCATCAGCAATTGATGAGTATATCTGCAATCAATCTAGCAATTGATTCCAGCATCAACATAGAGTCAAATAATAATGTATATGTCAATGCTGAAGATATTTGAAGTATTAACGATGACTCGCAGATCTCACTACTGAGGGAACTGAAATATGGAACAAAGTACCAGGAGAGATTTGAGATGAGTCTACTGCAATTCCACAGAGGATTCTCAGAAAGCTCTTTGATGGTTTTAACATCTTTTATGATAGAGCCCTCTAAAGTTTTATGATGTCTCTCCTATAAGCCGAGAAGCAGACAATCTGCCTCTGAACCAGAAGTATACAGATGCTTCCTCTTTTGTGGGATTTGTCTTAGTTTTCCAGATGCAGGTGCGCTGTGAAGAAACCTATTAGTAAGAAATAGTGATGGAAACAGATAATAAAGGGATTGAAGTATCTCTCATACAAGGAGAGGCTGAGAGAGTTTAGCAAGAAGAAGCAGCAAGTTATGAACTTAATCCAATTTGAAAAGAAAAAAAATGACAGCAGAACTTTCTAGACCTCTAATTTTCTGAGGAACCTGCTCTAAGGGGACATAGTCGAAGAAAGTTGGATTAGGTGACCTTCAGAGGTCTTTTCCAATGTGAAACATTCCGTGATCTGGTGACTCTAGATATTTTTGGGGTAAAGAATTTGCATATGACAAAATTCAGGAATGTGACCAATCCTGAAACACCACTAAAAAAACCCTTTGGAGAACATTTACAAAGAGAAATCTTCTTTAGGCTTTCCTAAGCAATCTTCTCCCTCCTGGAGGCTTCAGATTTGAGTCCCCCTTTATAGTCAATGAAAAAATAGAAGGAAAGAGAATAATTAGCTTTTCTAGGCTACACCTAGCTTGTCCAAATGCTTATTAGAATATTTGGAGTCCAGAGTGGTGGACGGACGTATTCACCAAGTACTATGGAATAATGTTCGGAAAAATAAAGAAAATATTTATCATACAACAGTATACTAAGTAGCGATAGCTGCAATGAATAAAAACCCTACTATGCATAAATACATTATTTAACAAACAGTAGATACTGACAGTAATAGATGGGTGCAATTGTGCTACCATCAGTACTCTTTATCCACAGTATCTGGCATTTGCAGGGGCCATTTACACACATGACATACACCTGAGTATTCCAGAAGAAACTTGTCCATGCTTAACATACATGTCTAGACAAAAACCGTCTGAATGTATCCTGGTTTCTTCATTAAAAAAATTATTGCAGACCTTTTCTCTTTTAAGAGTTGGGGAAAAATATTCTTCTCATTGTTTTCTTCGTTGTTCGATAATATTGGTTCTTATACAGCATTTTGCTTGACTGGTATAGTCTGAAGACTCACTAAGGAACCACCATAATGAATGTATCTTGAGTTTACTACTTTTGAAGGTCAAATTTGTATATTGTGACTATCACATGAAAGGAAGCATTGAATATTTAAAAACTGCAAGGACTTGTTCCAATATTGACTGCTCTTTGTGGCTATTTTTAATAGATTGCAAATTCCTTAAGTATTGGAGATATGGTCTAAGAAGTATTTCTGAATTTACTGTGTACTACTGAATTGTACACAATGGATCAAGAAACTCTTCCAATTCTGCTTCACAAGCTGAGTGAGATACGGCACAAGAAAAGAGCTATTTGGCCTTCAGGACAGTGAACGTTACTTTACTTCTCGTTGGGCTTGTCGCAAAGTGCCCGTCAAAGGACATTAATTGCACATTTGGATGATAATATGTTCACAGTATCAGATGTAATAAGGAGCGCTGCAGTAAGAATCTGCAACAGTGGGTACATGAATGTTTTCTGTATCTAAGTTACAATATCCCATTTTTAATTATACTGTGTCCTTGATTCCTCCTCTCTCCTGTCTTCACTTCAGAGCTGATTCATTTAACTCCTTTTTATCTAGCATTCAACTACTTTATCCTCTTCTCAAGGCATAAAATTTAAGACTTATTTTTTAAAGTATTTAGAAAAATAACTTGTTGTCTATGCACCTGAATCTCTGTGCCAGGTTGACCTTGGCTACCCACCAAGTCGCTCTATCACTCCCTGCTACTTCCCTCAGCATGACAAAGGGGGAGAAAATGAGATGAAAAAAAGCCTGTGGGGTACGATAAAGCCAGTTAAATGGAGAAGCAGAAACGCAAAGAGCAAGCCGTGCGTGCAAAACAAACCAGATATTTACTCTCTGCTTCCCATTAGCAGGCGATGTCTGGCCTTTCCCAGGAAGCAGGGCTTCAGTCTGTGTAACAATTGCTTGGAGGACAAGCATCTTCTCCAGTGGATGCTCCCACCCTCCTCCTTCTTTCTCTCCCTTTTATATTTGAGCTGACGTCACACAGTGTGGAATATCTCTTTGGTCAGTTTGGGTCAGCTGTCCTGACTGTGTCCCCTCCCAAGATCTTGCCCACCCCACCTCACTGGGTGGAGTGGGGGGAAGATGTTGGGAAGCCAGCCTTGGTGCTGTGCGAGCGCTGCTCAGCAGCAGCCACAACACCGGTGTCTTATCTGCCTCCCAATACAAAGCCCAGCACCATAAGAGCTGCTCTGGGGAACATTAACTCCAGCTCATCCAAACCCAATACAATCTCTTTTCCCATCTTACTCACCCCCTGGTAGACTCCACAGTTTTGGGAAAAATCCGGACATCAAATCCACTTCCTATGTACGCACAGAGTACGTACAGATGAGCTCTGGTTGGGATATGTTCTCAGCTGCTTTTGCTATTTGTAAGGTACCATAACCTTGAGCCCCCCTCAAAAAACCCCTTGTATCAATACTGAATTACACCATCACGATCAGAAATAACAACAACAACAGAGTTTTGGAAGCTCTGCCAAGTTAGATCTTCACAGTATCGAAAAGTTCAATAAATGACCTCTGTACCAAGGGTTAATTTCCTCATTGAGAAAGGATGTTACTGCTAGCTAGAAATTTAAAATGTTTCCTTCTCAGATCAGCAATCCCATGGTGTTATCAGGATTCAGCTGCAACCAAAGAAATCTATTTAAGAAAATCCCTAGTAGACCAAAAAAAATGAGTTCTATAATCCAGTTATTAAAGGTGCTGTCATGGAGTACCTGCAAATGCTGACTTACTGAATATGCTTTTGAACTGTATATGCTTGATAGACAAGAATCAGACTGGATTACTTTATTTCTAAGAGGTTCATTCTGAGAGCAGGAAAAAAAATAATCAAATTATATAGCACTACTTATACCTCAATTAAAAATTCAAATTTAAAAATAATAATAATAAACAATAATAATTTTGCAGAAAAATGTTCAGAGCTGATACTTTCTCTAGTGCTTCCTAAATTTGAAATGTCCTTTGCAGATTTAATTTTCTCTAGCTTAAAGTGTCACTGAAAGTGATAGATTAAAACACAATAAAACGATCCCTCACCACTGCCATAAAAATCAAAAAAAAAAAAAAAAAAAAAAAAAAAAAAAAAAATATAAAAAAATTAAAANACGAATGATCAAATAGTTCTAGCACAGAAAACTACAATACTATTAATTTAACAACACCGGCAGATTTCACTTTACAGCCAGGTGGAGAAGGGTAATCAGAGCTATATGGATTAACACTAACTCAAAGGCACTGTAAAGTTCTGTAGGAGACCACAGGGAAACTCCCACTGTAAAAATCTAGATCATGAGCTTTACATCAATAATTAGCAGAGCCTGCAAACAGGTTGATCTCCAGGGGACTATGACAAAACAAAATCCTCATATGAAAACCTGTCTTCCCGATTCTACCAACAGACCTAAAATATTAAGTGGATTAAAGTTAAAAAGGGGCAAAAAAAGGCTTTGTCTTCCTCAATAGTGCTTTAGAGGATAAAATTCCTTGGAGAAGGCTTAAATTCAGAGAAAGAGGAAGCAGGGATGTCTATCTAGACCCATGACAGAAAGCTACAGATAAGCCTAGATGGAATATTACTGACTCCAACAGACAAAGTAGGATGGCAATGATGATGATGCTGCTCTGCAATATGAATTGCAGGAGCCGAAGTGATGTCCCAAATTACTCTATGAATATAGCCAAGGATCATTTTGAGCTAGAACAGAACTAATTCTGCTCAGTGATTTTACTTCTCAGCCAAGTCTCTTGTAAGTAACTGCGCTTTCTGAAGTTAACAGAATATTTTTTTCAGGCTGTCTGCTTCCAGAAGAGATAATGCTTGATGTTTACAGTTACTACCAAGGTCTGGCGTGCAGAAAGCTCTTGCTTATACTTGCTTGTGTGCAGACCAAGGTCACTGCTATATCTTGTCTACCCCTTTGGAGCTGCAGAAAGTAAGAGGTCACTGTAGAGGAAAGGACAGGACAGGTGAACCTAAACTGCCCAACAACATATTCCATTCCATATACGTCATATTCAGTACAAAGCTGAGGGATCACAAGGGTCAAGCTGTCTTCTTCAAAAGCCAGCATCCCAGCAGGACTCTGTCCATTCTGCCTTCGATCCCAATCCACGTGTTTCTGAATCCAGTTCCAGAATTCACCTCCTGAATCTGGGTACCGTCTGCCACTGAGTCCAGACTGGGACTTCCTCAGTGCCTGCTCCACAGGATCAGTCAGTGGTGACAGTAACGTAACTGCCATCAGGAGGGTTGAGTTTGATACTGGTTTTGTATATATTTGTACATATTTCATTTGATGGTTACCGTTTTCAGTAAAGTTGAGTTAGTTTTGTTTTTTTCACAATCCATAAGTCTCTCTCCCTTATTCTCTTTTTCTTCCCCTTTAGGAAGGGTGAGGGGTTAGTAGAGAGTGTCTGCCATTTGTTTAGTGACTGGCCCACTCTAACACTAGATAATAATCCATTTTAAAATTCAAGATATATTGTTCCCTGTGAATATCAAGGACTCAACTCTGACCTCCCCTATCATGGAACAAATTACATAATGTAAATCCAGTGTCATCTTGTAAGGTGGAATAAATTTGGCAGCTGAGATAGACATGTCAAAAATCCACTACAAAAATACCCAGGAAGTTCACTGGCACTCTGCACCATTATTTAGTCTCTGATATTTCTGTCAATTTATTAAGGAATGGTACTTAGCTCGAGTTGTGGGTGAACTTACCACATCAAACTATAGCAAATACCAGAAATAGGCTCCCTGTGCCTGAGGAAAACCTTTGGGCACCACTGATACCCTTCAATTATGCAAGGACAGTTACCAAGCTGAGTTGCTGAGCACAATTCTCTCACAATGGACAAGTACTTAGAGAGCAACTGCTTGAATTCTCCTGAGTCACTTAGCTGCATGGGGGGTAGATCCTCCGTCTGCAAGAAGGCAATTCACAAACAAGGTGCTCCTCTGCTTATTTTACCCATGAGCTCACCCTGCAGACATCCTCAGAGTTACTTCCTAGATCTCTCCTTGCACAAGAGGTGCAGGCAAACTGTGATTCTCTAAAACCTGCCTGTTCTATTCACTGTCACCCCTAAACTTCTTGTTAGAGAGCTCTGCTCAAAAAGAGCAGACCTCAGAACTTCCAACTCACTTGACTGTTTGTGTTTGCTATCATCACTGGACTTTTTGGCATTTGCCATTAAATGCCTCCCTTGAAACTGTCTGACTTTACATGAATACATACTACACACATATAAACATAAACACATATTAATTGAAGCAAAGACTTGAACATTATTTTCCCATGCTTCCCACCCACCAGCTTACCCTTTTTATGCTTCCTACTGTGAATATTTGAGGTGGAATAGCTTCAGTAAGTGAAAGTGTGAGCAAAGTCCATTAAGGAACTAGAGTGGCCAGATGGTTAGGACATTCTCTTAGAAGGCTGGTAAACCAAAGGTCTCATTACTGGTTTGTATTAGATACCATATTAATACCATGGCAGTTAAAAATGTTGTCCACTCCTTTCTCATCCCACTAGCGGTGACTGCTCTGCCTGGCTACCAGCTACATCAAGCAGTCTCTTCTCTGTTCTTCCATTTGTGTCTTAACTTCAGTGTGAAGAAGATCTAACCGGGTTTAAACGCTCTTTTAGAGAGAAGTGGAGAATCCCAAGAAGGACTAAATATCTCCCTTTAGGCTGAAGTTGCTTGCCCAGGCTCTATTTCTCCCCATTAGGATTTCCTATTGTTTAGCTTACAGATCTTCTGCTTGTTGTCTTTGGAAAGCCAAACGCTTAATTTGTCTTACTCTTTCCAGACATTTCTCAGGGAGCTTTAATATGCAATTTGAGGCAGATATTTCCTATAGGTACATGTAGCTTTTTGCAGAATCAGTCTATTGCTTCCCTAGTAAAGAAAAACTGTAGTTTTCACAAAATGATCGTGTGTTACAAAGTCACTAACAAAAGCCAAGCATTGACTCTTCAATCCACCACATCTAGCTGACTGTTTTTAGAAGCTAAACATCAGGTAAAATTCTCTTGTATTTAATGATAAAATACATAATTAAAGCTAGGTACTGGACACTAGTTATCAACACACAGTGCCAAAGTCTATACAGATTCAATGAGAAGTATACATAGTGAACTTACATAAACAAAGCTTTTTAAAAATATGTTGAAGTTCTCGTTACTTGTAATATTAATGCAATTGATGTTTGAATGTATAAGGTATGAAAACTTCTGTATAGACCAGAACTGACTGAGTGAGGAAGATGTTTATTTTCCCAATTTCTGTTTTGGTGTATAGGGAAAAAGAGTGACATTTCCATGTTCGAAGGTAAAGACATCTCTTGTCTGAAAAATGGATCCTGGTAACATGAACAATATACAATCTATACAGGGTACGTGTATCAACTTAGAGGAAAAAATGAGGAAAACAATCGTTAAGACAAACAGCACACTAAACTAAACCTGACAGGCTTGAGTGATGACATAATACCCTCTTACTCTCTGATGGTGACACAAAAATGCCAAAGGACACAAAGCTGTCAGTCTTGTTGTTTATCTTCTATCTAAGACTAATAAAAGGAGGTAGGTGATTGACAGAAGAGACGTGGGCACAGTCCTAGGCATACTGTTTGCATTCTGTTTGAAAAATGTATTGATGGTTTTAGGGGTGGCTTATTTGTTATTGCCTTTTTCTGCATTACCCCTTGGTGATCTTTCACAAACTTTTGATACAACTTTTTAAAGCTATCGCTGCTTTTTTAAATTCATCATTAGTAGCTCTAACTGCTGACATTGCAGTGCCCTATTAAGTTATTAACAGAACTTATTAATAGCTTCTGGACAAGTGTCCAACTTATTTGAAAACAAAACTAAGTTTTGCATAACCCCTTAGGTACTATCATGGTGAACTATGAAATTTTATCAAACATTTCTATTTTTTGGTATCTCAGAAAACAAAGCCTAAACGCATTCTGCTAGATCAGCTCCTAACTACTAAAAATGGAAAATAATACAGGTCTCTATAGAGCACAACACTTGAAGCAACTCCATTTAATTTTAGCACATAAATCTTGTAAGACAGGTAAAACTACAAAGAGGACAATCTACATAGTGGAGCGTTGCTGAAAACAAGTGAGTCATTTGGTTATCGCCCCAGTTATTCTTTAGGAAATAGCTGATAGAAAATACTCTGAAATTAACCAAGCGCCTTTCAGAATGCTTCAGAAAAATGTAATTGGAAAGTCTGTTATTAAAAATATAGGAGAGGACAGCATTTTAAAATGCTAAATAAATGTGTGCGTGCATGTGAGAATGCAATGCCAGTAAACCTCAAATTATTCTGCTGTCTTACTCAGGAACCTCACACAATTGAAGACGGAACCTTATAGGGCCAAACTGTCTTGCAATTCATTCCCTTCTCTGGAGGGGTTGCACAGGCCTGTGCTAGGCAAGGAACAGCTTTAAGACTTCCAAGAGATATCTTCTCTTCTAAAAGATTACAATTTAGTTCTCGATTTACTCTTCCTCTCACAAAGAAACTAACACTGGAAGGCACAACACCGAGAAGCAACATGCGTGTTTCTCACAGAGGCTGGCCTGCCCCCCAGCAAAGCTCTGATTGTACTCCTGAGAAACACCCAATCTGCTTCTGCTTTGGATCCTGGTTTGTCTGACCTTGTGTGAAGTCACTTTAGCTCACAGAGTCTATGATACTCAATGCCACACTGTGACAGTGACTTCTCCCTCCATCTAATCCTTGCTGTTATTAGGGGAAAGGCAAGGTACCCGAGAAAGGTGGAGATGCAGTTCTCACTCCCCAGTGAACTGGAAAATATTTCTTTGTTGACATAAAACCAGAAATTAGCTGAATTTTAAGAGCTCTATTCAGCTCCCAGTTGCTGAGGGTTGGAGTGGCAACAACAAGGACAGGAAGAAAGTCTTTGGCTGGAACAGCTGAAATGAACAGGCATTTCTTTATGTTTTTAAGTCCTACCACTGTATGTCCACGCTTGCTACCACGGCCTGTCAGACAAGCTTCAGTTCTGATCTCCTCACCGATTACAAACCAGCGTATCCTCCTCTCACTTATTTCAATGATTCTGACTGATGATAAATATATTTTTCAAGTTTCACCAAATCATTTTGTTTTAAGGTTGTGCTTTGGTAGCATATTTAACACTAGCAATGTAGGTGCAGCAATTCGTAATGTGAAGGATAATCAGAGAACTCTCTTCTTTCCTGTATTACAACTGCATTACAACACAGTTATATAGATTATAATGAGACAAGTGTCAGTCTGCACCACCGTGCTACAGGCGTATTATTGCAGCTGTTGACATTATTTCTCTTTGACATCACATTTCAGTACCTTAATCTTCCCAAAGCTCAGAAATGCACACCCCATTACGTCTTATTACTCCAGTAATAAAGAAAAACTGTCTAGCCACTGAACTTAGCAGTAAGTAATTCTTCCTCTCTATATACCCTTGCCCTGCACTCCATTCACATATTTCTGATGATAACAGTGTTTTATTGTTACTTGAGGTGCAGGAACCTGCCAATGTTTCAGCCATCTTGTCTTCCTTCAGGCAGGGTAAGAGTAAAACATGTGAATGAAATGCTGGAGTGGTATAGAGGGGTTTTTAATTTGTTGAAGTGGGCATTAGCTGAACTGCTTCTTCCTGTCGCAGTTAAGCTGTCAACCTTCTTAAAAAGAAAAGTACCTCTTAAAAGCACATTCCTAGAAATTTTATATAGAAACCACTGCATTTTAATATGAGGATCTGCCCTTGTTTTGTAAACATTTTTTGTTTGGAAAAAAGGGACTTCTTGCTATTGCTAATAGTATAATAAAAATATCTGACGACACTGTATCATTTCAGTCTGATATATTTAAAACAGCAACATGATACACTGACTGTCATTTAAATATACAGCCACAATATCATGTTATTACTCCTCTCTCTCTGTGCCACTCTCAACAGTGAAAGTCAACAGTAATTAAATGAAAGCATTTGAACAGATCTGTGGTTTCAAGGGCAGCCTAAAAATATTATAAGATAGCCTGAAAGCATATGTTCTTTACACCCTGATGTCAGCCTCCCGTCAAAGTAGCTTTATTGTGACTACGAAAGAATGTGATCTTGACCAAAAGAAGACTGAAGGGAAGCACTCAGTCAGAACTGCTCAGATGCAATTCCTGCTCTAACACATTCTTCATCATAAACAGATTCTCAGGTTACACTGGATCAGCTTTTACTTAAAATGTTAAAGTTCTTTGCTAAAGCTGCATCCTTAACAGCTTTACAATAATAGAATTATACTCACACGGCCACACGTCACACCCTGAAACAAACACTGATCCTGAGCAGAGAAGCTTCACCCATGTCCAATGAAGCCAGTGCAGGCAGCTCCAGGATGGTCTTGCTGCTGGCTGAGCCCAAGCCCGTCAGCAGTGGTGGTAGCACCTCTTGATAATGTATTTAACATAAGGGAAAAAGTCCTGCACAACTGTAGCCAGAAGAGAGGATTGAGAATATGTGAGAGAAACAACTCTGCAGACACCAAGGTCAGGAAAGAAAGAGGGGGAAGAGGTGCTCCAGAGATTCCCCTGTAGCCTGTGGTGAAGACCATGGTGAATCAGGCTGTCCCCATGCAGCTCATGGAGGTTAACAGTAGAACAGATCTCCACCTGCAGCCCATGGAGGACTCCACAGCAGAGCAGGTGGATGCACATGAAGGAGGCTGTTGAATGCTGTTGTACAAGGGTGGACTAAAAAGAAAGCTAGGCTGAGCTGTACCCAGAAATTATGTGGAATCAGGACATAATACATAATGAACATGTGCATCTATGTGCAAATGTACTTCTTGGTAGTCGCTGCTCAAATTAATGACCTTTTGAATAGGGTCAAACTAAAGGGTCCCAAAGCTTGTATTATAATAAGGACTAGCACAACAGTCCCTATAAAAGGAGATTCTGCAGCGGACAATGTAGGACCACAAGAGGAATATCAGACCTAGCGTGCAACTTAGGGCAGAGTGCAGAGGTGTCTGAAACCAGTTCAGCTGCATTGGGTGGGCTCAGCAGCAGTCAAGTAAGCACAGTGACATGGCTACAGCACTCTGGGGACCTGTGCTGGTGTATCTGCACAGTAGTTTGCTTGGCTGCGTGTCTCAGTCAGTATCTTTGTCTACTGACTGAGAAAAAGGTATCTTTCGAGACTTCTTGCGAGGCTTTTGTTTCCCTAACACAGTAATGTGGAAATTGCCCATGGGAAATTCCCAAGTTTTTCGTATCTACTGAGTTGAACCTGATTTTAGTGGCACAACGATTTGCTGAAAAAAACCCAACCAAATAAACAAAAAAAACCCAACAAAAACCAAACCAAAAACCTCCAGAAAAGAGGTAATTGTTTTATTCTTGTAATTAATAAGGTGTAGCCTTCATGTTAAGGAAACCTTTCATCCTTCAGATATTGTACTATGCCATTACAAAGCGGATAATAATAATAATTTGTCCAGTAGGACTAGCAAGCATGCATCAGAATTCACAATAATGACTTACAAGATCATTGATTGCCTAAATATTTGATCAGTCTGTATCATTCATGTATTGCAATATTTATTCTAGATTTAAGTAGTTTTCCTGCGCTCATTATCACTGCAAATCATACTGGGAGTTGTAGTTCTTCAAACAAGTTTTTTTAGCATAGAATAAAAAGTAACTCCTAAGTCTATAAGCAGAAAGTTAAAACAGAAACTTTTTTTTTTTTTTCATTGGAAGATGTTTTTGCTAATCAGACTACCAGAACTAATGCACTATAAAAGATTGTTTGGCACAGAGAATATACATCACAGATAAACTTAATTCCTTTTCAAAGGGGAAAGAAAACTGTTCCATGAAATAGTAGACAGGTCTCTCATTGACATGAGCAGACAGCTGATTGCTGCTATCCCACAGCTCAGACAGGGCAGTGTTTTACAAAACTTCTGCCAGATATAGGCAAGTAACCTACTCTAACAATTCTAGAGCTAGTGTTGTTTTCGCAGATGTCTTTTTACTCCACACTATTACATCTGGTGGAAGAGTAGGATCAGTGGGAGCCCTCTGAAAACGACACCAGAGATTTAAAGTGAAACACTTTTTCATCCAGACAGAATCTGTCACTATTATTCACACTGAGAAGCATCTTAATCAGAAGGAAGCCCCACTGCAATCAATTAGAAGGCAATTCCTGTGGTGAGCCTTTGGTCTGAGCACGTCACTGTTTGACTCAGAGGGACATCTTCACTCGTCTCCTGCTCCAAACAGGAGAACGTGGTATTCACGTATTCTCAAGGACTCATAGGGGATCCCTGGTCATATTAGCACCACGACAGGTAGCTCAGTGTATGATTTTCCCTTTCTTATCCTAAGGTAGTCTAACTCACAGAGAAACTAAGACGGGCCATGAAGCCGTTCACGTATAGGAATTATAGTTACAGGAGCCTACACAGCTCTTCATTTAATTGCCAAGACTGTGCTCTCCTTTCTTGAGCCAAAAAGAAGTGAAAAACATGCTGAGGAGACTGCATCATTTTTATTGAGGTTAGGATAAGGGCACCATATTAATAAGTTGCAATTAGATTAACTGATGGACAAGAATTTGCAAGATCTACCTAGTTCAAATCTAAGATGGAGACCTGCGTGATGCAAATTTGCAGGGCCACTGAGGAAGACAGCGCCTGATTCAGAGAGAAAACTGGTAGCAAATATGGCATTACCTTCCAAACTGTAAGGCATGGCAGACATGAAGTCTCTCAGATGGGTATATATATACACGAAAAAACCTCAAGTACTTGTAGGTGTACTTAAAATAATTTGTTTTCTTGCCGTTAATATCATGACTTCCATAGTTCACATTAAGTATTGGTAGCACTGATTTTGCTAGAAGTATTCTTCAAAACACATCTCAGAGGTATGCTAGACTATATTACTTTCATTGAATAGGAAGTTAGTGACAAAATCCTTCATCAATAATTTTAGTGTAGACCTGTTCTATTCCAATTCGATTTATGCTGCTCAAAAGCTTTGGAGCTTCTTTACCCTTGAATAACGCTGCTGCTTCTTTTACTTCACTCTTTGTGGCTTGCATACCAGTTCAGATTTGATAAATCAAGCCCTAAAAATGTTATGATTATTTCTGTTGCTTCAAGATTCCTTTCCACATACTATTTTCCTGTCTTATGGTTTCATTCTCTTTTACTTTCTTACATCACTGTACTTCATAACCGCACTTTGGTTTAGAGAGTTTCACTATTCTGTTTTTTTATGCTGTCTATTATATGCTACTTTTTTTTACTTTCCTTTATCTTCTTTCGTGCTTCTGTATTGTAATAGTGTGCAAAGTACACAGTAGGAGTGAAGCTACCATGCATTCTGAGGAGGATGTCTGAATTTAGAGCTGGAAGAGACTGGACCTAATCTGGGTTCAGTTGTTTTGTTTTTGTTTTTCCTGCAGTAACAAGGTAACTATTTGATTATGCTTCCAGTATTTAAATACATTGAGTATTATTTCATTAACCTTTTATTTTTCACTAATCATCACAAGATTTATAAACTCCTTTGTATATTTGTACCCAACACAATGATGGCCGTGGCTTACATAATCTCCTAAATAACTAGCAAACTTCTATTTGAACATACTAGAGTGACAGGCACATAAAGAGGTAAGATAACACGAAGGGAACTAAATAGCAAATTACTCCATATGCATTCTGAGACACTTGCATTAAATATTAAATACATTTGAAACACGCATAACCTGTCATAGCTGCTCTCGTCTCTTTCTCCTCATACTTTCACATGCTCTTTTTATTTCAACACTTATATTGAAAATACACATCGATTGAAATACTCTTTAACAACCAACCACCAGCTGGAATTTAAAGTGCATGCTTTCAGATGTTAATCCAATTTCTTCCTGAGTGAGATAGGACAGTTATGGAGCAATGGATTCAGAGCCACAGTGCCAGCACAGTAAGGGAAGAGGACCACTCTTCTGCTCCATGTAAGAGCATGTAACTGGTAGGCCTTTGCCAATGCTGAATTTCCTCTTTTAGGAGCTTTAGATACTAATACTCTAAAAACTTGTTTCCTAAAACACTACCTTTTCAGAATTTGTAAAAGCCAACAGTTACGCGCTAGGCAACTAGAACATGAGACTATCATTGAGTGGCAGGTGTTTTAAGGAACCTTTTTTCTCTTCTGTTTTTATCCTGCCCTTCCTTCCACCTTCAAGCATATTTCTGTTCTAAACTGTTCATTTTGTACAAGTATAAAATTTGTATACACGGAAATGACCTCATGTAGACAAGAAAAGAAGATTGAGTGCAAATAATCCAGTTATGTCAGACTGTGATTTCATATTTATATAGCAGGGAGTTTGTTCGGTTTTTCTAATAACATAATCTCAGAGGTACGATTCTGCAATTCACATTTAATCTAGCAAACAATGAAAAAAAATGGTTTATTAATCAGTTTACAGAACCAATTGCTTTTATTTTTTGACTACAGGTTCCCAACTATTACTTGTTTTTCTAATAATTATTTTGTTAATGCTATGAATCTATAGTTCCATTAGAGTGCAAAATAACTGTGGGAAGTAAAGTCCCACTTCTCTCTTCTATTTTTTTTTCTTTTCCCAGTCATTTCTGTTATTCTCAAAATGTTATGAGAATTGACAAGTTTCCTATTTCTGATGATACTTAATCTAGTAATCTAATTAGTTCTTCTTGTTCTGTGATTGTTATGTAATTATATTATGTCATGAAAACAGCACGTTCTGTCAGTTTGTTCTTTTTCTTTCTTCAGGAAGTTTTAGTACTTTAAAAACAAGGCAAAAAGCATTCTCTGTAACAAAGTGAGAAATGACTCCCAGCATCTTTTTATATATATATATATTTATAAAACTCATATTAACAAATGAGACCTTTAATTTACTGGAACATATTGAGTATATGAAAATAAAAACTTGCATCATAACACACTATCTTTGAAATGTTCTGCACCAATCGTATCAGATTCTTCTCATTGACTCAATCAGGCATAATTTAATCAGAAATAAATTAGACTTCCTCTATTAGAGTAAAAATAAACACTTGATTCATATTCATTCCCTTAAAACACTAGATTATATTCACAGTCATATAAGGATTAAGGAGTTCAGGAGGCCTTCTGGTGAAGTGATGCATTTTCAAAAGGTCCTTTGGTCCGTTTTCCTAAGTCCACAAGATACAAGACATTATGTGTGATAATGGATGTCTTTTTGGCTGATGACACTGAGATTGTACGAAACGACCAGCTGGTAATATCCCTCTCACTGTAACTCTATCTCTATCTCTATGCCAGTTCTTTGTCTTAGCCAACCATCGCTAAAATGAGGACCATTTTCTTGGACGAACTACATCTTTAGCCTGAGTAAGAACAGAAGTTTTCCTTAAGAAAAGAGAAAAAAAAAAAAAAAAAAAAAAAAAAAAAAAAAGGTGAGATTGACAACAAAATAGTCTCTGGATGAAAATGGCAGATGATGCTTTGTGAGTAACTTTCAAAATTAAACTGAATAAAGTACTAGGAAACTGTATGAAAAAACAAAACAAAACAATCATGAACCAAAAAGGAGGTAACCTTCAGTAAGAAAAAAACCAATTTTCTTTTATCTGAATATCAAAATGTTAAATTTGCCTGGGCAGTCTTCAGTCTCTCCAAGCCTGTCTGATAAAGGCATATGCTTTCAGCTTTATTTAACCTCCTCTTACGCCACAGTTTGACTATGATCATAAACGAAAATTCTTCAATATACTACACCTTTTCTTTGTCCCTAAGGGTCTTAAAGTAAGACATCACGAGACTAACTATATAATCCACGAGAGTAAGTTGGGGTTGAGAATCAATGCATAGTTATTCTCTCAGGTGAAACGTGTAGCTGCCTCAGGTCATATAGCATATGGTCACAGCATTCTGCATCGGGCTGCGGGATGAGCTATTACAAACGTCTATTAAACAAACGCATGAATGAAGGGCGGCCTCAGATCTGATTAAAGAAAACACTGGAACTGCAGAACACCGAGTGAACTGGTGTCCTCTAAAATCCTTTTGTGAAGAAACAGCCTTGATTCACTGTATGTCAGCAAAAATCATCAAATGAATGACACACTTGGGCATCGAGCATTCATGCTTCACAGTGCCAAATGAAAGAAGATGAAAAGGTTTGTCTTGATACATTCAACTCTTCCCCAAATGGTTTATATAATGAAAAGTATTATGTATCAAGCAGATGGGAGAATTCAAATAGAGGTGATATTTGATGCATATGTTAGCATCTCCTCATCCTCTTATATGAAGTGCTCCGCATGGTGGGAAGAGAAAGAACGGATTCTTTTCTTTTTCCCTAAATGTAATTTCTGTGTGAGAAATCCCCTTTCACACAAGTACTCAAAATGAACAGCTTGTTTGCTGGACAAGACCGTGATGGGTGGGATGAAGGTCACAGTCACTGTCATAGCTTCCCTTTAGCAAGCAATGTGGACGTTTGGTCCTTATCTGTTTCCTAGGTGTGGCCCACAGCCCAGGGATGCGTAACACAGCACTGACGAAAAATCTTCGGAAGACTTGCTGCTGTTGTCTCCCACCAGCTATATAATCATGCTGCTTTAGTGCACTGAGAACTACAAAGTATGGATGTGTGACTGTTACGTATTTATAAATACCCTGGCTCCTATTCTTGTTATTGATAACTGTGACAAGGAAAAAAAATAGGAGCATATTCACTCATCATTTTCTCCTTAGACTTCATAAAAATCACAGTAACTACTGCAGATAGGCTTCTAGTATAAATAAAAGGCATGTGCTCTTTTGTACTGCTTTGTTTCACACATATTAGGATTGCTTACCAGCTAAGCTGTTTATCAATTACAATTTCAGCCGGCTAACATTTAACAGCGTATTTCTCTGAGGCATCAAGAAGGCAATTTTACACAAACACTTTCTACCTAAGATGCTCTCTCAAACAGGGCCCCATTCTTATTCAACGTACCTATCAATCAATATATCTATATTTCCCAACGGAAGGCGAGTGAGAAGAGAGGGCAGTGGCATTTTACATGCACAGCATTCAGTAAACCCTTAATATCTGGCTTAGTTTAACAACTGTCGTGAAGTGCCTTACCTGTTCTTCGGGACAAGGCCTGAAGGTATAGCTCCTGTCCTTGAAGCTGCAGGCAGCAAAACTGAGGTAACTGCTGTACCCTCTGAGGAGTACCTGGATAATGTCACAACAATTGTGCCTGCTTATTGAACAGAGAGGGCTTGCAGACTTTCATTCTTGAAGATTACAGTCAAAGAGATTGTGGAGAAGAAAAATAAAAGGAATTTTTTTTTTAACTTATTATTGTACAGCGTAAGAATTCGCCAAATTTTCTTAATGACGCCAGCCATTCTAAAATTATGCTTCAAAGATTTGAAATACACATTTTCAAAGTAATTTAAAGAGGCCCTAGTATCCTGAAGATTTAGAATAAATTTGCAGTTTAGTTTAGTGCCATTCATACAATGGAAAGAATGAAGCTTTGGAAAAGCCTATGGAATAGTCTTCATTTTTAATCTTAGTCAGCTGGAAAAACTGCTATTTAATGGCAGAGGATAAGGTCCAAGCCAGCTGTGTCAGTCTTTCTAGGCACATCATGTAAACATTTACTCTTATGGATGATATCTTGTTATCACTGCAAGAAAATGAAAATAGGCACATAATCTTGAAATATTAAAATTGTAGAAAAAAACCCTACCCAAAGATGATAACTGAGCCACAAAATCCTTCACAGCCCCAGGGCAATAGTCTTATGTCACTGTAGCTCAGATTTGCGTACTTTTAGTGCATATTAATCTTGAAAGTGACAACAGTTACCACATTTATGATAAAATAATAAAAGTGGAACAAACTATAAACAACATTCAGTAAATCTAAGCCATATTATGACAACAAATTCAAATCTGAGTAGTAAACTTCTGAAACTTCCTTTGTGAGTTGTATTACTTTCCTGTATCTACTTTAGTAAGCTTTAGTAACAAACCCTAAGGAAGTGTATATCATAAGAAAAGAAAATTGTCCATTTAATTATGAAGTTTTTATGCATTTAACATATTATAAATGTAAAAATATTATTCTGTTTATATGAATCATTGGGAAATTACAAGTGACTCATTCACTAGACAAGAAAAGCCTTGTCATCTCTAAACTGTTGGTACAAGATGTGAATGAGTGTTCTGTAAGATAAGAAAAAAAAAAAAGTTCAGAGGGAAAAGTGCACATACTTGAGTATATTTTGTCCTTATTTGGGTTGACAATAGAGCAAAATTCAAAATTCAAGAACTGTAATAGAAAATGTGCCAGGATTTTATAAGCTAAAATCTCACGACTAGGGTATAAATATGTAATCCTGTTGAGTTTGGTGGCTACAGCTCCCCTTGCTCATCTACTAGTCTCAGACAGGTGAAAGAACAAACTAGTGTGTGAGATCCTTTAATTTTTATGAAGGGTTGATAGAATGAAAAATGCCAGCAAGAATATCAGCAGAGGCGGCAAATTCTGAACACTGCTAATAAGCATTTGAGGACTGCAAATATGACAATAATCTCGATATTTAAAATGTAGCCCAAGGCATAAACCTACGTGAAGTTTTCATTACCACATATTTAAAGGTAATCAAATGTTACTGTCCATCAGTTTAAGAATATTGTCAAGTTGATTTTAAAAGACAGCTAAGCCTCTCTAAACCACTTAGGAAAGAAACCCTTCCAGTGATTAACACGTCTAGAGACAGAAACCCTTGTTACTTGCAGCTTTTATTTGTGGAGTTTAACAAGGTCACAATCTACTTAAAGCAGCAGCTGGTAGGACACTTCTCCTTTTAACAGTTTCTGTTTTAATTATCACTGTTACTAGAGATGGTAGTTTTCATTGTGGTAGCACATAAAATAACAAACGATAGAAGGAAAAGAAAAACAAATGCAGAAAAGGACTCACAGATAAGAATGAAATGAGAAGATTTATCACAAGTTGTTTAGTTTGTTTGTTTGTTGTTTTTATTTTTTTTTCTTTTGTTTGTAGTAAAGTGTTGGGGATTCTTTTATGCATACTACTTTCTGGCACCCTCAACCAGCCCATGTTACTCCTCAAGTCAAAATCAAGACCACAATCCTATTTAAAGACTTGATTAATTTGAAATAACAATAGTAGAAGTAATTCTTCCAGGTCATGCTGACACTTAGGAGGAGGGTCAAATATTGAAGCTGTTGAAGAAGAGAACTTTTTTAAAAAGCCTGCTCTACCTCCATTACTTTGTCTATGAGTATTGGCGTATTTTTCAATGACAGATACTACTACTGTCATCCACGCTGATGCAGCAAACATTCAAAGTCCTCTTAAAATTCAAATCTGAAAAATTTCTTAGCAAGTAAAAATGGGAATTTGTCAACATACAACGGAAACATACAAAACATGCTCTAGTTTACCCAAGTGTCATCTCCTATGGACTAACTTCCAATAGATTCCATGAATGAATCCCATAAACAGGGCTGAAAATATCAGATGTTTGTGTCAGCATAGAACCCTGACATCTTGGAATTCACTGAGGTTTAATCGATTCCTGACCGTGGACCTAGCTACATTACACCATATCAAACTCACCCATGAAACACTGTGGAGTATGAGCATTTACCCATTTCATTCACACTCTGCATCCATGAGGATATGTACTGGTTTAGAGAAAGGATATTATCAGAGCTTTTCAAATTATTTTATTTTTATTTTCACTTAACAAGGAGCAGCACTGCAGCACTGATGTTTGGTGAAAGTTTAAGACCTACAAGTAATCACAGATCGCAGCCCTGAAAACCTAAACTGAAAGAGCTGGCCTGAGGCTGGCAATTGCAGCTACCACAGTTTTGACTGAATAAGTCATCATTTGACCCTAAAGCAACCGTTCAGCCAAAACTTATCAAAGAATGAAAGAGAACAGCTATTTCAGCAGTATTTGCAGAGACAAGAACACATCGAGAGTCAATAGTGAAAGTAATAAAAAAGGCCAAACTTTCTATTACAAATAAAACGCAAGAAAACCTTTCTGATTCTGTTTGTACAAGAAATGTGTGTAATGCCAAGGCTTCGAGGTGGAGGGGGAAAAATAAACTCCACACATTACGACTGGTCAAAGTGAAAAGTACGCCACCATAAACCCCAGAAACAAGCTTCAAGGAAATAAGCACATCTTTGTGCAAATACTTTTGCTGCCGTATTTACAGTTTCTTTGAGTATTTATCTCAAGTTATTACTCATCTCAAAGTATGCTGGAAAAAACTAGATAACCAACTACTCAAGAGCTATTTCAAAAGGACATTTGAAATTATACAA
This sequence comes from Baryphthengus martii, assembly GCA_013396935.1. Classification (NCBI taxonomy): domain Eukaryota; kingdom Metazoa; phylum Chordata; class Aves; order Coraciiformes; family Momotidae; genus Baryphthengus; species Baryphthengus martii. Next base: position 176,292 of record VWZK01017384.1, read on the forward strand.
TAAGCATTACTCACTCCCCTCCTGTCTTTTATCATTAATCATGAGCTGTTGGAATTAAGTGCTCAGCACAAAGCTTTGTATGAAAATCTTTAAACTTGGTGTTGGCCAGAAAATATGAACCCTTTAGAATTAAAAGTACCACAAAGGTAGGTTTTATGTTATGGGTTTGTATTTCAGGGATCACAATTTTAAGTGTTTGCGAAGAATTTTATTTATCTGAGCAATGTTTTGATTGTAATGGATACTGAGAAAACAAAGACCTGTCTCCATACTGATTCAAAGCAATGCTTAGATTGCTATATATTTTAGTATATCACTCACAGTTCTTCAAAAATTGTTAGGTTAGATAGCAGTCTGATTTCTTCTAGATCTAGTATGCTGCTGGATTATACATTATTTATCTATTAACAAGAGTGGGATGAAAGGCATGTCAAACAGGGCTAACGATGTCCAAGCTTATCTACCTGCTCCTGCTGCCACTGGCAGAGGAGCCCCGCTGAAGGGAATGGTCCTCTAAAAACAAGTGTCATGCTATACTTCAGGTGCTACCTACCTTCTTTTTTTATACTTGTACTCACGACAATTAGTAACAACTACAACATATATATGTACTATAATCTAAAGGCAGGCCTGAGCTTGCACTGGAATCCAGATTTATTTCACCTTCAACATAACCAGCCCCAGGAACAAGGCTTTGGATGAATCCTAGAGAATTAAGTAAGCAGCAGCTTGCTGTTGCTTTGTCCCTTAGAAGAGGGACTACTTGTTCCATACAGGTATATGGTTGTAAGAGGGTAGGCAGGTGGGCTTTGGGCTTGCCTTAGATTTTGGGAACACATTAGCATTTGAGGAATGCTAATAAGGATAGTGGTTGAGATATCTAGATATCTTTCTAGTGCTGGCTACCAAATACATGGAACACAGTAGATTTTATTTTTCTATCTTGTCTGTACCACAGCTGACATAACTTGAAGGTGAAGAAAACTACTTTTCCTCTTGAACCAACTATTCCTAAAACCCTACACGTATTTTCCCAAAGTAGAACGCTAGATGAAAGAATTTTGCATCTGCATGTACAACTTCCAAGTAATATAAACAAGAAAATTCCCTAGCCTGCTGCCTTTCTACTTTTTACCCTGTTTCGGTTAGACCACAATAATACTACTGCTTGATCTGTTTCCATTAAACTGAAGTTTATCCCATAACTAGTTTCTTTGAATGTTTTCTGCAAGTTTCTTTTTGCCTTGGGAAAATATTTTCTTATAGTCAAATCCACAGTGCCTTTCGAAAAGGGAACACTGGTCCAATATATATATGTAAAGAAGAAAAATCTCTGATGTGCAAGCAGCTGTGACCTTTAATATGCACTTAAATTCAAAGGAAGCATTGCAATTAATAACTTTCTCAAACTGCTGCATTAAAATCACTACAAATTATTTACTCAATTTCATTAACAAAAGAGAATTCTGTGCAACACGCAGCCAAAATACCTCTGAGAAAAAGACAGCGTGCTGTGTCTGGTCACAGGGCCAATGAGCCCATTTAACAAGGAAGGGGAAAAAAGTAGAAAGCACGTGAAAAGTGCCATGACTGAACCTGGAAATCTTACTGATGGAAAGCAAGCACGTTTCAAAAAGGCTGTGATAGAGAAACCACCATTAAGCGATGCCTCTGTGACATCAGGACATGTTAGGAGTGAGTAACCTGGAATTAGAATTTTGAGAAGGAACTTTAAACACAGAGGACATCACGTTCTTTTTTCATTTCATTTTTTTTTACTCTGTTATTTACAGATTTACTGTCAGTTCTTTCCCACAGTTACTTGACAGCTAACTGGAAGAACCTACACTGCTATCAAGCACCGTGGAGGTCACTCCCACACATCTGATTACCTCCTCACTTGATTCATAGGAGAGTTGCTATATATACACTGAAAGCTACCGTGAACAATCCAATCATTTCTAAGACAGATGTCTGCTACAAAATGCTCTTGGACTGTGAAAGCTACAAGAACCTAACTAAATTTTATCGTTAACAGTATGACTTCCAGAATAGCAGCCTACACTTTAAATACTGGGTCTTAGGAAAAGGTAAATATTACTCAGAATAAGTCAGCAATCTGAAACACTGGTAATAACTTTGTAAGTGGTGTTGCTTAGGGAAAGACGATTACAGAAACTCAAAAATTCACAAAACAAAAGAAAAAAAGAAAAAGGTTACTCAGAGCCTCATATGTGGAATAAAGGGCATATCTTTTCTTACTCTAGCTACAGAAACTCTGGAAGAACCTTGACAGGGAAGCAAACCAATATTGTTAAATTTGCTACAGGTTATCTAATATACTACACACTTGCTGCTCGAATAAAGAAAAGCAGCCTCAAAGCTTGCTGCTAGGAAAATAACAATTGCTACTTACTCTGGCTGTTATACAAACAAATTTAAAACATACCTTTAATTTAGAGTCACTACACTTTAATAAAGAGGAAGGTACCCTTCCCTTAAAGGTGTCGTACAGTGCAAAGAAAAGACAGGAGAAGGGAAAATTACATCCTCCAACCCATAGGCAGCATAAGGAAGTTGAGAAAGTCTGATGGCCAGATTTCCAAAATGAAAATCACACCTGAAGATTGTCTCCCTAAACATCCAGAGAGGTAAGGGTTCCTAAACATGTCTCTAATCCCCACCTCCACGCTGAAAATACATAAAAGCTTGTGAAAAACCCTGAACATTCATTCTCTCTGGACCACATTTTCATGAGGGACAGACCCAAGACCATTTGTTACTGAAAACAGACAATGTACATTTTTTAAAGAAGTGATCAAAGCCCTAACAAGCTTTTAACTGATATTCAAAGATCTTATCTGAGAAATTAAAAACGTACATTTGGAGTCTTTTAGACTGAAGATGGCATTGAATATTAACTCATTGAGGTAGGATTTTTTTAATGATGACTCAATGTTTGAACAAGGGAAATGTTACAGAAATAGGGCTAAGCACTATCACTGCCACCATTAAAACAAACAAACAAAAAAGTGAGACACAAACACCTCTTGCAAGGTTCTTGTTTGTTTACTTAAACCTTGTTTTGGATACTGAGACAGTTTAGCAGCTCTAGCTGAGGTCGCTCAGGACATGAAAAGAAGTAGAAATCTACCCATCTCCACTAAAAAAGGTGTGTCCCTACCCAATTCTACATATTCAAAATTCACTAAATGCTATTTTATGGTCTTGCTTAAGTCTTTCTTAACATTTAGCTTGCTTAGACGTCTCTCCTCTCTTGGTACCCAGGTATTTCTGAAAATGATACTCCATCTTATTTACTAAAGATTATATAAGAAACCTTTGACTGAAAGAGAAATTAAAGTTACATTTCACGAATCCTAACCCAGTGCCTTAAGCATAAAATTATTTTTCTGTAATTACCGGTTTCCTCCAGAACAGTTTCGACCCCTAGAGTATCTTACTGAGAAGTCATTCTGCTACTGAAACCTAAAACATGTGAAAGTGAATTAAGACAACCTCTTTTCCTGTCCTGTAGTGCTCGTTCGCTGTTCTTCTGAGCTCCTTTGAAGTCATCTATGCTCCTCCTTCATTCCTCAGTTCTTTTTTCAGATATGACTTCTGCTTCCATTGACTCTTTTAAATCCTCACCTTCTACAGAGAGAAGTAACATACTGAAATCTCACCTCCTGATGTTATTCGAGGATCTTTCTGACACTCATTACTCAAAATCTTGAGTCCTACAGAAATCTCTAGTGTCACCATATAGAAGTAAAGAGAGTCAGATGGAGTAGAGAGCCTTCCAGATGATGCCAGAAGTGAGACTGAATTTCTGTTACTTAGGACTAGACTGTTAGGGTGGGAATTGGTGGTTCTCATGAAGTGTATTATCACTCTCCCCAGAAAATGTGACCTTCCAAAGTCACTTGATTATACTGAAAGAATAGTGTGGGCCTATCACTTTCACAAGCTACCTAAGCAGTTGACTTGCACATTACCCTACCAAGGAAACAGATTCGTTTTGATGACATTCCTTTTGTTCTGAGTTGCTTTGAAGAAATACTGCATTTAAAGTTTGCAGCATGTCTTTGTTTAGATGAGATCTGAAGAATTCTGCTCCTGGTGGACTGTAAAACCACACTTTAAATTGCACCACTATGCAGAGTCCATTGGTGACCTTTCCATCATGCACTATATTCACTAGTGTACCCTGTGAGACAGGAGCACTCTCACAGTTCCGGAGAAAGACAGGATCAATGATCAGACGTTCTATAATCTCCTTTAATCATCAACATCAGAATTGGTGACTCAGAGGTATATTCAGAGGAAGAAGCTGAGGGGGAGTTTCTTTTAAAAGAGCAAGCAAAACAGAGCAAGCAAAGCACAAAACTAATTAAACTTGATGCAACAAAAAACGAAAACATTTTTGATGCAATTTTTAAGGAGAAAAAGCTGTGAAATTAACAGCAATCAAAAACTAATTAAAGTTGATGCAATAAGAGCAGGCACAGAATGCCTGATAGCATTTATTGAACCAAAGAAACATGGCTGTCAAGTTAAAAGAAATCAACCAAACTCTGTTTTTGAATAGTAACGCAAAGATAATTATTCTCCGGGTGACACTTAGAGAATAAGATTCAAGTCATTACCTCAAAAGACAAAAGGACTGACATGCTGTGTTAAACTGCCTGTGAAAAAAAGGGTCTTAATACAGAAACTTTATAAGTAATTCCTAGGTCTTGCATATAAATAAATATGAGTCATGAATCAAAAACAATGCACTGTTATTGTTGTATCAGTTACTTCTATAAACTACATATTTGACATTTAGGAGAATACCTTGTCTAACAGGGTGCTTACAAGTTAGAGACTCCTTGTGTTTTCATCCTAGCTTTGAAACTCATTGCCTCGGCGCCTTGGGCAAGTAATGAACATCTAGGAGTCCATTGGTTTCAGGATTAGGATGCAAAACTCAATTCCTGATGTCAAGCACCATTTAAAGTATGGCCAACTGCCAGAAATTCTTGCCTGACAGAAAGTCTTGGCGGTAAATAGTGAAGTGGGTCTGTCTGCAGCGTGCATAAAGCATATTTCCCCTATGTAGTTGTACGTTTTTTATATTACGATCTCAGATTTGTAAAAATAATTCAGATAAAAATAAGTATTTATGAAGGGTATAACAAAAATGGACATATAAGTACATTTTGTCAGAAGATTCTAATGTACGTTAAAAGCTTACTGTTTAACTAAAAATCCATCTTGTAACGCCTGTAGAAAGGGTCCCAGTTAAGTGAATCTTAGCCAAAATACTCAACTTCCAGCACTTTTATTCTGGAATCATGGTTTAAAATCAGTTAGGAGGATTTTTCCAAGTCAGTCTCCAACAAATATCCTACTAAATCACCATTACAAGGCTTCCATTCATGCCCTGAACAAATAAAAGTCTCTTACAAAGCATGATGCCACAATTAAATGTAGCACAGCTGCTAAGCAAACTACCAGATTTGTTATGTTATTTTAATCTCACAAGGACAATCACCTGAGCTGAGAAGTAGTTTTCCATAATTCATTTTTAATGCTTTTATATACCACTTCCTGTTCTAATAAAAAAAACCCCCACACCCTACCTGTTTCTAGTGTACCATATGTCAAATAATGACTGCTGAAGCCCATTATTCAATTCCAAAGAGCTGCAATCTGGTATTACTGCCACGCCTAAGGAAGATTTCCACGTCACGTTACACCTGGCATTGTTTTTAAGTATGAAATACTAAGTTAGTCTGTTTATGGTGCTGGTTTTCTTCCTTAGTGCATTTTTACTCCCAAGGAATTTTTAGCAGTGGGAGAGGTCCTCAGTACTTCAACACTACTACTTTTTTTTTTTATAAAAATGCTCACCCTTATGTGGTCAAAATACCCATTTTACTTGCAGAGACAGTTTACATCAGTAACATAGATAGTTAATGGATCATTTTCTCCTAGTCTGTTCAGAAATTGCTTAAAATTTCTGAAAGAAAATTTTCTTCTTCATTTTGTCTTCTTTGTAGTGAGTCAAGATTTTAAACTCCTTTTAACCTTGGTTATAAACACTGGCTTGCAGTGAGCACTTCCTTGCGTTCACTTCAACAGTAAATCAATAAAGTTCCAGTCAAGTTCCAGTAAAGAGAGCATTTTCTTGTCTGTGTATTACAGACTTCTGCAGCCTGGTGTGGAACTAGAATTGTGGGGCCAAATTAACTCCTATGAAAAGCAAGGGAATGTTACTAAAGAGGACAAAGTTGTATTTGCTACAACAGGTCATAATTTGGCCTATTGTGGACAAAAGATGTCTATTAGGCAACTGTTGGTATACATTTATCCTTAGGATCGAGTCTGGAGTTCAACTTGTTATAATTTTATTTCTTGAACACAAAAGAATGTTTTTTAATTGTTAGTTATTCATGGTTTTTTATTTAGCTGCAAAAAGCTACTGAAACCTGAACTCCCCAGAAGTTCTATCCATCCTGTTTATACTACAGTAATTAATTTGCCCGTTTTACAAATATTCTCAGCTTAATTGTCCTGGTCTGGAGCTCTGCAGGAGTTGAGTAGCTGCCTTATTCTATCTCAGCTACCTGGTCAGTCTCTGCCTCTTCAAGCGAAGAGGAAAAAAAATTACACTTGACTTTCTTGAAGTAGTAAAAGAAATTTAGATCACTTTTCTCCTACTCATAATCCTCATGAATATATACATATATGATACTCACGCTTAATTTCATAGAATCATATAATTGTTTTGGTTGGAAAAGACTTTTAAGATAGTCAAGTCCAACCATTAACCCAGCACTCAACCATATCCCTCAGTACCACATCTATATGCCTTTTAAATACCTTCAGGGATGGTGCCTCCACCACTTCCCTGGGCAGCCTGTTCCACTGCTTTCAAATAGGTTGGAACTGGAAAATATATTTAAACACTAATAAGGGAGCACTTGGAAGAAAAGAATGTGAGTTATCCAATGGTGCAATCACATACACTACTATTCACTGGGAATACTGGCTAAAAATTATTTTTGTCGCATCACTTCAGATTAAATACACACATTCACTAAATCTGTCATGATTTAGGGTCAGGGCAGCCCACTAGACTTATAATAAATGCTCTCTGTTAACCCCCCTCCCTCCCTGAAGGGAATAGAAAAGGAATAAGGGAGAGAGGCTTATCAATTAGAAAAGGAAACTAGAAGAGCTTTAAAGAAAATGAAAATAATAATAATAAAACGGAATATATACAAATACATACTAAACCAGTATCGACCCCAACCCTTTTCTCCCCCTGATGGCAATTACATCACTGTCACCACTGATGCTGTGGAGCAGGCACCAGGAAGTCCCACACTGGGCCCAACAGCAGATGGGAACTGAGTTCAGGAGCTGGATTCTAGTACTGAATTCAGGAACACAGATCAGGATGAAAGGCAGAATGGATGGAGTCCTCCTTGGATGCCAGTCATTGAAGAAATGAGGAAGAATCTGAGCAAGGGCCACTGAGCAAGGGTCCCTGGCAGCCAAATATGAGGTCTATGGGCTGGAATACCTCGTTGGTCAGTTTAGGGTCACCTGTCCTATCTGCTCCTCCCCGCAGGTGCAGCCTTTTGCTTTCTGCACCTCTCAATGTTCTACACAAGATCTAGCAGCGGCCTTGGTCTGCACACCAGTCTCTGGTACTAACTCCAAACAGTGAGTGTTATCCCTGCTAGAAGCAGGCACTGCCTGCAAAAACAGGCTGCTAACTTCAGAAAGGGCAGTTAGTTAGAAGAACTCAGCTGAAAAGTAAAATCGCTGAACAGAAATACTTCTGTTCTCACTCCAACCAGGACAAAATTTCAGAACAAGTCTGGAAAAAAAAGACCACTCTGACAGTACACATCCTGCAGGAATATAACTTGAAAATACCTGCTCATTTTGAACCACCAGAGAAGGGAGAATCTTTGAAGACTCAGATCGTAGCATTGCCAGTATCACATAAATTAAACCAATTCAATTTCTATTACCCTCTATTCCAGGCCTATTAAATCTTTACTAATAGGTCTCTTTCATGTCATGCCCGGATAGTGAGATGCAAGGCCCTTTTTATCATAAGTTAAATAGTGGTAATGGGGGAATGGTCGGGTGAGACACTACTCTCAGACAAGGAGAGTAATTTCTACATTTTAAAATAAGAAATTAATCCTTATCACCTCTATTACGTCTTGAAGGACGAGTCTCATCTACTGTGCCTTGATCAGTTTGACGTACAAAACATGTTTATTGTTGATAGTTAGAAGAAACAGGAACTCACCAGAAAATACGGCCACTTGAATATCTTTCTTCAAAATTGTTACAAAGCACATGAGACGAATAAAGACATTTTCAAATCACTGCCATTTGCTCTTTCCCTTTGCTACCCTCTCCCATGTTTGAGAGTACAAACATAGATATAGATTATTTGACTGTCTTAGGAGAAAGGGGAAGATTCTGATTTCACAATCTGGAAATGATAATCTATATTAATAGGGGGGGCAATTTTCTTTAGCAAAATGGGGTTATTACTGACCAGTGTGAAAACCATCCTGTTGGCAAGCTGCAATACACTGATAGATTGTATATAGACCCTTTAACTTACTTTATTACAAATTGACAACATCATTGCCAGCACATTTCGTTAAACACAGATGAACTGCACCTCTTAAATTCTTCAGCAGCAAGGCTGACAGTTTTTGGACAGCAAATCCTCTCATTTTTGAAAAAGAAATGATATACACTTTAGCACACATTGATCTGGAGGATGAGTCCAAGCTCATCCAGGCTTAAAAATCTGGGAAATAGCACAAGCTGACCTGAGCTGCATTAGCTTTTCTGAATTCTTCTATAGGCTCTGAAAAGAACTGGTTCAAACATAACGTGATAGGAAAGCGTTTATGACTGTCATTGGGAGCCTCGGCATTGTGTGTTGATGTGGCACTGCATCATCTTGCGGTGATGAACTCCAGCTTGAGCAGCAGAGGCAGAGCAGAAAGAAATATATTTGGAATGAACTCTTCTTACATCACCTTAACTGGAACACAGTCAGAGAATAATGTGAGTAATGATACAAGGATGCGGTTTGCAATACTGGGTAAAAGGGGCCTCTCTGCTTAGCACACTTTCATCTATAAACGGGTGAAAGGATGCACCTCCTTGGTAACTTTGAACCTCAAAACAAGCTGGATTTTGAAAGTCTAACAACGCGAAAGTGAGCTATTTAACACAAAGCCACAATATGTTTTAGATTGTAGTTTTAATTTCCCAAGGAGTTAGGAGCAGAAAAGTTCAGCAAAAGAGCAGGGCACCAAACCAAACATACATATTGGTTTTTCACTATCCTATTTTAGAGCACAGATGTGATCGAGGTCCTAATTTCTAATGAGCAGAGAAAGAAACGGTTAAAGGACTTACAACTATAAATTCCTTTGTCCTTATTGGTGCTGCTTTCTTTGTGAAAATAAGCAGAAAAAAACCCCATAGGATCCCCCAGCGAAGAAGCGAGCAGCAGCCATCTCCTCTGCTGCTTTTTCTAATAGGAACGAATCCCACCAGAAAATGACACAAAGGGAACCTGAAACGACCCAGCTGTACTACTGTCAGACCTTTTCACAACGCTAAATAACGCTATTTAGCAACGTATTATCTTGCAACGCTATTCCTTCACAGACAGGAATTCATAGGTGTGCCCCAGCCCTCAACAGATCTGGGATGGAGCAGGGAACTGAGTTCACAGCTTTCAAACCCGGCAGCTTGATGTACACCCCGCTGCAAGCACTGGATGTTGCTCTGACAGCAGGTACTGCTTGCAAGGAGGAGTCATTCTAAAAAATTAGTTGTTCTGGTGGTTCTTTATTCTGTGGTGCCAAGGTTCATGCCTTACTCTTATTTCTCGAGGGACTGAAATTCAGAGTTTTAGGTAAACTCTTACACGTATGAACCTCATTCTTGAAGTGGACATTTCCACTGCTCCAACACACCACACTTCTCATGAGCGTATGAAGTACAGCAATAAAACCAAACTCTATTTTAAATTTAGTTCTCAATTTGAAGCCAGTGAATAGCGACAAAAAAATGAATGATGCTTCATCAGTAATCTCTACAGATGGGCTGATGTGTTCTAAATAAAACTAGCAAAAAAATACGTTAACAAAACCACTAATTAATCGATGTAGCAATGCCTCATTTTCTACTTTCTATTTTAAAAGAAACATTAATTGTGGGGATAGGATGGAAATGGAGTATTTTCATTTTAGAGCAAGCTTCCATTTTATATATATAAAGCTGAACTGAAATAAACATTTTATTCAATTTTTTTTAAAAAAAGCTTTTATCAGGCAACTTCTCTCCCCCTGAAATCAAGTTCAATGCTTGATGTTGTATTTTGAAAAAAAGAAGAATAATACTGAAATGTTGATGTTTCCTTCAAAATACCAAGCCCGGATCTCCTTCTAGTTAGTGTTGAAGCAGGATAGCTTGTTTATAACATAATTTGTGCTAGGACTGCTGAGCAACCAATTTACCTTCAAAATGCACAAGGAGGATCCTTGGTAGCTACAAGAAACTGGAACCCATGAAGTTTCTCACATTCTTCACTGAAAATTAATGAATAGAGGCTGACACAGGTATTCTAACAAGAATACCACAGATTTCATGAGGCCTCCTGACTCAGAGGAACAGCAGGTTGCATGATTTCAAGTCTCCTACTTGCTTCGGCTCTAGAGTGATTCTTCTAGTTGAGTGCAAGAATAATTCCAGTATGAAACTGGAGATTACCCTCCCTTCCATGGCTCTCCCCTAGCCCCATGCTAACAGATGCTCATCTGCAGAAAGACAGCCATAGGAAATGAAAAAAAAATATACGTATAAAAAAAATTGACCAGGCAGCATCAAAGCACTGAGAATTGTAAGAAAGAAAATGCCAAGCAATTTTTTTTTTTCATGCTAATAAGGGGAAATCGAAGCCTTCAACAGGTTTGAAAAAATACCCATTCACAATCCTGGCTTATCTGCACAAGGAGAAAATTCCGTATGTCTGTCAGTTGTTAAGAAAGCTCTGACTAATGCAGACACAAGTCTGACTTTATAAGTTGACATTTCTACTTTTCCAGTGGATCAGAACTGTCAGAAAAGTTCCCCAGGCAGACCAGAGGATTTCAGAAGAGGGTTATTCTGTGGCAGTGTAAGAGTTGTGGCATAAGTGCTTTGATGGAATTAGCAATGGTGGTTTAAGAACCAGCCTCAGACTCTATTTCCAGCACTAGCAATTACCACTCCCGTAACAGGATCAGAACAAAGGAACGGAATCAGAAGCAAATTTTCCAGAACCAGCTGCAAATTTTCCTGTAAGAGCAAAGAGCAAATTCCCTTCTGCTGCTGCTTTCACAGTACCTTTAACTAACATCTGGCAGTGGGGCAGGATAGACAACTGGAGACAGAAGCATTTAATATGTTGCGACTAGACTTGTCAAGAGGTCAGCTGCCCGATGCCGTCTTCATGCCTCTTCTGGTTTTCTCACAAGATGTGACCATGATAAACATTTAATCTTCAAAAAGTAAAAATTATCAAAAATGTCTTTTATCAAGTATATCAGCGCAACATACTGTGCATCTGTAGAGTACCAAAATAGAGATTAAATAAAATTTTGCTAGGTAGTTGAAGAAAAAAGTCTTTAAAGATAGCGTTTGGCATGGGTTAATCGCCTCTTTCATTAAAGAAAGGAATACATACTGAGAACATCTTTCTGCCATCTGATTAAGCAATGAGCCAACACAATTGTAAACCTTCCAGAAATTCCCCATGGTTCAACTCAACAGAGGCAATTCTTTACTTCTCAGACCCTATCCCTCATTTTCAGATAATCATTGCATTTATTGTGTACAAAACTTTCTGCCATGCTGTTCAAAGAAATGGAAAGCAACAGTTCTGTGATGCTCCTTAGCAACGTTTGACAATTAAAAGACTGAATTATTCATATCTATTTTACAATAAAACCAACTTTTAAGTTTGCTTGCCATTCAATTGCTCAACGAGCAAGTAAAACCAAAACTGTTTGAGTCTAGCATAGAGTGTAACTGTTCATTTACTACTGTTTTAGTGGCTGATATAACTCATTCTATTAATAACTGAGGTAAAAAGGATTTAAGAGTACAGTTCTAGCCCTAAGATCATATGCTATGTATTACTTTGCAAGTCATTGGAATTTTGTCTTCCTTTGAAAAAGGCAGATTTTAAGTCTTGTCTGCGCTTATTTGTATTATTTACAGGTATTTTAAGTACTGTGCAATACCCATAGTAGATACAGTTTCATGCAAGTCCAATCAAGTTTGGCATATTCATTCACTAAGATTCAATTCAGAGAGGTCTTTTTTCTCTGTGTTAGTAAGCAGCACAACCACAGCATTAAAATAGAAATGATGGCATGTGTACTGAGACACAGGCTAATTTCATCCAAGAGGGGAAAAAATACAGATGACGCCCGTTTGTTTTTTTTAGGCCGCAAAATTGACTAAAAAGTCTGAAGAATATGAGAAGAGAAAACATGCCCTGCATGAAGAAAAATAAATACACGTGTCAAGATTGTACATTGCGATGCACAACTTATAAATCAAGCTTTTGCTCACTGGCGTAACCTTAACCATGACCACATAATACGTATGGGAAGAATTATCAAGTAAGATTGTACTTTATTTTTTCCTCTAAATGTTATTTTAGATAACGAGAAATTCTATTTAAGTTTGTTCTGCTTCCCTTTAATATGCATTTGTCAGGGTAGTTGCATGGTATTATTCTCTCAGGCTGCTACTGGACAGAAATAAAATAATAATAGCTCGTGACAGGTTACATTTAAAATGTTTGATGGGGCTGATCAATGGGTTTTTGCTTCAAAAGCTAAGTTGAGGTTCAAGGAAGGAAAATTTAATGGCTGTTCCAACAGTTTGTCCATATTTCACTGAGCTGGAAGGCATTTGGGATGCAGCCCCAGTCTTAATACAGCTGCCGCATACAAAAAATGCTTTTTTTGCTTCTCAGACTCCATGATGGAAATTCACACCTGTATTTTTCTTTCACAAAAATACTCTGTTAGAGTCTATATTACATCTTGATTTTATTTTAAATATCAGAAGCTTTGTTTTTCTTACCAGTCTTGTAATTATTTGATATTCTTTATGTAGTAGTCTGAAAACTTATTAATATTTGACAATTAATATATAGATAACAATAATTATCAGTCAGTTATTCTAGATTGCCTTTTACAGGCATGGTTTTGTAATTATTTATTTTAACACCTCTTAACACACCTTGAACTCTCAGTGTTGTGTTACTGGTTTGGTTTTTCGGTTGTTTTCTTCTCCATTTACACAACTGCCTTTTGGTTCTTGTTTTTCCTCAAGCTCCTTTTACCCAGAGTACATACCTCTGAAAGTAATCTCATTCAGGTTGATTCAGTTCTCGTTTCTGTTCAATTTAAAGTTATTTTCTTTGGCTCACAGCAGAACATCACACAGTCTTTTACTGAGTTATTGAGGATTTTCACCCCGTATCAGCAGCTCATCAGCAATTACTTTTCTGCACACAGATCCTTAAAGATCCAGGACATGATGATTTGTTACACTTTCTGGGCTGAAACAGTCATGAAGGGAAGCTCCTTAAACAAGTTTCTACCAGAAAGGGAGTACAGAGATGAGCACTTCTAATAATGGCAGATCTTTCACTTCCACCTCAAAACCTGAAAATAGTAGGTCCAGTACTCTACAAAAGACTACATTTATTGCTTTTACTTAAATATTTGGATATATCAAGGTCCTCAGCTCGCCTGACCTTAATACTGCAATCCTCCTACAAAATAATCATCTAACTCTGAGATTAGCTTCATAGCATTTGATATTAGATCTGGTGAAATTTATCATCGATTTGTTTCCCACTGCCAATGGAAATTCAAAAAAAAAAAAGTATTCTACCTTTGGTGATACAGTGGGATTTACATTCATGTTATAAAGTGTGACTGTAATATATGAGAGGTACTAAAAGTTTCAGTTAGGTTTAGTACACCTCTTTTACAAATTTGTTTCAGTAGAGGTATTATATGTATTTTTAAGAAGTTGTTTGTTTTGGTGTTTCATTGTTGTTATTTTTTTACAAGCAGCTCCTGACCCTAAACAAAATTAGGATTTCTTATTTAATTCCTTTATATTACATGGTGGCAGTCAACAATAGTTTATTTGTTTTAGGGTGACTATTTAAAACAAAAATAGTATTGTATTTTCGTATAGTCTTCAAACACTAAGAAATCCAATCTTTTACCATTAACTCTTCCTGCAGTGTGCAGAGAGGTTAAAAGTGAGCCATTGGTAGTATCTTCTCCATTTTGGGGCTAAAGAAAAGCAAATCCACACTATCAAGTTAAAAAAAGATCCAAGTCGTCTTCACACTCGCTAAGCATGAAAGTGGAAGTAAAGGAAAGGAGGCTGCAGAGACAGTCATGCTCACTGTGTGCCAGTTAGCTCTACCTCGGAGACAATTTATCTCCCCTAACCAAGAAACTCTTAAGCTCTGCTAATACAGTATTGTGGGGACTTGCCATCTTGGATGACTGGTAGCTTTGGGACTTCTCCGCTATATTTGTCTGAGCAATGTGGAAAGGCTCAGACAATCTGGCGAGCTTCAAGTTTCTGAAAGAAGCTGTCATTTCAGAAGGCTGAGGGCTGAATTCCACAGGTAAAATTATATTGTCAAATCGGCTTCTGGAGCAGGTTGGGAATCCTGTTGTCTCGGGTCTAGTTATTCCAGAAGAGGTTTTTTCTGTTCCTTTACTAATTTCAATATAATAATCGCTGTCCTTCAGTCATGTCTTCTAGAGTCGTTTTCCATTCGGCTGAGTAATTCTCTAAAAATATGTTGTTGAATCACTCTTCTGGACTACATTTCTCCTTGACCTGCTGTGTTTTTATTCCTCCAGCATTTACTGAATGATAGTTAATCTTCACGGTAACCCTTCTAAAAGCAGCTGGAATGGCAGTGGCTGTACCACCTGCTGTTAGTCTAGGGCTGCTGTGATTATACTGCACTCAATTTCAGTTTCTATTTCAAAGTCATCTCTTGATTGATTGTTTCCAGTAACATCAGCCAGTGTGTTGCAGAGACTTCGATTTAAAAACGTGTTAAGCTACAACCATGTTCATAATCCATACTAAAAAGGTTCTTCTTTTCAGCCGATCTAATTTTCTTGGAGAAACTTTGTGGAAGCTGGCCAGACCTGCCAGCAACACCTTAGCTAGCTTAAGGGCTAGCTCTCTTCATGGCCCTGTGCTATGTAGATACTGTCATTTTTTCAGGGGCTTATGCTTTTATCCTAAATCATTGTCTATTTCTTTATAATCCCATATGCCATTTCTAAATATTTGCACTTCGACTTTTTCCACTGCTGCTGTTTTCCTTTTAGAAGCATAGTTTTCACCAGCCCTGCAAATATCAGCTATTTTTTGCAAAGTTAGTTCTTTCTGTTCTGCAAAGTTATGTTTTCTTGGAACAACAATCACTTACACAACAAAACCTTCAAGTTCTGGTCCGTTTGGTAATTCTCTTATCATTATGACTTTACTGTACTGAATATGCTGTGATAGAACAATCAGAACTCTTGTCTGTCACCTAGTTTCTTCAAAATAAAACCTTCACTTTCCCTAAGGAACACTGTTCACTGTGTTCCTGATAAAAACCAAAATGTCTTTTTCTGCCTACCTTCGTGTTCCTTATGATGTACAATGTTGAGCTCTGCTACTCCTGGATCTATTGCCTATCATCACGAGCAAATTTCCCCACTTGCCCTTTTCTACGCTCAAACTGTTCCTCGCTATCATTTGATCTGAGAGATGTCTGAAAGAAAACAATGAGTTCAGAATTTAATGCAATAGGTCCATTTTCTTCAGAAAACCCAGGAAGTTTTTTTTCACTGACTCAAACAACCAGTGCAGAGAGGCCAGGTATATGAAACTTCTTTTTTCACCATTTTTTTTTTGAACCTCACCTCCATCTACCCCCTAACAATTCCTCACTCCTTAGAAGATTCTTTGCCATTTTTAAAAAAAAGTCACCAGCTTGAGTGTCATGAAACTTCATAACAGAGTAATCTTAGCAGTGTCATCACAACTACTGCTTCACTTCATCATATTCCAACGTATCAGCTTCATTCTCCATTTAGCTTCAGTGCTGGCAAACTTAAATTTCTGCACGTACCCATACTTCAGCACAATATAATGCAAACTCCTACACTTTCTAACCATCTCTACAATATGCTCATTTACTCCCTTAATACAGCTAAGAAATGAAAAATAAATGCTGTAAGTGGGAGTAGTTCTACTAATTTATTGCAATGAAATAATATTCTAATGCACTGTAATACATTTTTAAATGTAATTTTCATATTCATACAGACAATAACTGTCAAGATATATTAACAGACTCCTGTTCTCTTTTATCACATTATCTTATTTTAAGATGCATGAACACAAGCATTCTGGCTTTCTTTTTGAAACCGTGGTTTTCAAGGATCAAGTGAGACATTTCTTGATCTTGAAAGCTCTAAAACAACTTCTTTTTTCCTCCAAGCACTAAGGCACGGCTAACAAAAATCATTTAAGCTCGTTTCCTACCCATGGCTCAGGGGAACGGTGTAGTAGGTCTGATTGGGATGGAATTAACTTTTTTTCATAGCAGCCTATACGGTGCTATTTTGGATTCATGACCAAAATGGTGTGGATAACACACCAGTGTGTTGGATATTGCTCAGCACAGTGTCGAGGTCTTCCCTGTTTCTCACTCTACACCCCCCAGCGAGGAGGCTGAGCGTGGCCAAGAGGTTGGAAGGGGACACATTTGGAACAGCTGACCCCAACGGACCAAAAGGATATTCCTTACCATATGGTACTGGCTCAGCAATAAAACTTGGGAGTTGTTTTCCCCAAGCAGTGATTGCTTGGCTGGGTATCAGTCTGCTGGTGGCAGCAGGTGAATGACTGCCTTTCCATCACTTGTTTGTTGTTTTTGTTTTTTTTTTTCCTTTTTATTTCCTTCACTTATTAAACTGGCTTAACCTTGATCCATGAGTTTTTCTTAGGTTTGCCGTTATGATTCTTTTCCCCACCCCACCACGAGGGAGGGAGTGATTGTAAGAACCCATTAGTAAGAAACAAAATTGCAGCTGAAAGACTTAACCCAGGTTATCTATCCCTATATGTCACACCATGGGCCTCAAGGAAAGATAAGAGCTGTCCAGACAGCTGCTGATAGTCATGGAACATAATTGTGAAATCAAGAGATCAGACCGACATAAAAAATTAAACAACTACAGATCTTGGAAGGACTACTGTAAAAGACTGCTCTCTGTCAAAACCAGATTTCTATCTCCCACAATTTTTTCCTTAAGTGCTAGAAATCTCTCAAATATTATAAAGCATTTAAAACCTATTGCTATTCAGCTCAGGGAGAGGAAAAAAAAAAAAAAAAAAAAGAGAACCCTGTCCCTCAGTATACCTTCCCTCCAACTCTTTCAGCTGTAAAGTAATACTTCCATACTTCTCTGTATGGTTTTCCTGCACTTTTCCCATCGATTTTCATGCTACCTCATAGGTTTACTACAAGGTATGATCTCCTTGAAAGGGTCTATTAAACTCTAAGTAACAGTGAATCTCTAATTTATATGTGCACCTTGGTCATCACCCACCATCAGATACCATCTCAACTCAATTCTGCAACAGGAAAGCGAGCACATGAAGGTGGACACATAAGTCCATTCATCATTGCTACCTGATTTCACAATACTTCAATGCTAATCCTCTCAGTCCTCCCAACTATACAGTCTACCTGCCTGCCTGTCTGCATAACTAATCTAAAGAATGTATTTCCTACTTTCTGTTGCAAAAAGAAACGTTATTTTCTTTGCTTCTCTGACCCTCATTTTGCACAAGTCTGTTCCTTCTGTCTGAGGACTGTTTGTCTACATGTATATCTACTAGTTAAATTCAACTGCATACTAGAATCATTAAATGTCCTACAAGAATGAAGTTCACCATTTCCCCTTGACCAGAAATATCCTCAATTTATTTTTCTAACTCACAAGCACATCTGCTTGTTTATGTAGATTAGAATCTGAGGCTCAGTCACCACAGAATGGTCTAAACTGGATTTATACTTTAATTCAGTATGTGAAGTCTGGCTTTCACAAAACAAGTCAAAGAATAACTACAGCTAACTAGGAAAGAGTTGTAGGTCTATAACATCAGAGACACGGGATTTTCATGCCTGAAAGTGCCAGCCTTTTGTATAGCAATTCTACCACCAGGTAGTTTTGACAGTGTTCCAGTAAAAATTAAAGTTCTGTGCACTAATGAAACCTCCTAGACTGACATATGTGACACTGTGAATTTCAGAGTCTCCCTCTAAAGATCTTTATATTAAGAAGGAAAAAGGTTAGGAGTTCTTTTCAGGGAGTTGCTAGTACAGCTAGGTATGCCAAAAGGCACAGTGTTTTGATTAGAGACATGTCCTGTCTCTAAACTTACCCGCAAGTTCTAACGTATTAGTGCCACCCCCAGAGAGGGAGCAAATGCAGAACTTTATGTGCAGCCGCTATACCCGTACACATTTCCACAGGCTCACCTGAGACATCATGCCTATCAGGGAAGCTCTCAGGAGCTTTGCAAGTACAGTGCCTTCTCACAACCCTTGCCTAGTGCACGAGTATCTAGGAAAGCTTTCAAGATGATAGGGAGTTACATAAATGTCAAGTACTCTTACATGTAAAAAAAATCTAAGGTCATCTAAAGAAACATTCTGCTGCTGAGGGATGACTAATCCTGAGACTGGAATGTGCTTTCTAATTTTTTAGTAAGATATGAAAGTGCTACTACTTGATGAAAGCACAAGGGACATGTACCCACCTATGATTAGCATCGGGCACGTGTGCCCTCAAACTGGTGCGTCAGTTTGTTGCAAAGTTACCATGATCAGTGTCGACACAGCACTTGTTTTACTACCAACAGACTTTCAAACTTTCCTGTTAAAGTGAAGAGTAGGTATTTTACACTTGCACTTGCCTGACTGAGCATACCCGTTAGGTGTGTATACACCAGATACCATTTATCTGCTTTTCTGTAGTTTGACTGCATGTTTCTATATTGATGAGATTAAATACCTTTGACATCAATAGCCATTGTTCAGCTGTACATGTCTCATTTGTAACTCAATATCCTCCTCCATATGTATCTACATTCCCTGCCGAAAGGGAATATGAGAAGACGGCTGCTGTAGAAAGCTGAATGAAGGTTCTTTTCATTCTTCTCTTTATCAACTATCTCTGTTTCCACACTACATCTTTTTTGTTATACATCTGCATTCATATTTATGTCTCTCTGTGTTTACTGCCCACTCGAAATCCTTAAGAAGTACCACCAGTGAAGATAAAATAAAGTAACCTATATTAATTTAAAATTGTATCTGCCAGTTCTACATTACTGCACACTGTGCTGCTTCTGAAGGCAGCTATATAATTATAGGTACTTGGGTGCATAAAGTGATACGGAGGTTTCTATGGCAATTATTCATTTTAATTGAAAATTGTGTAGGGAAAAACTCGTTTCATGTGCAGAATGTAATTTGCATTTGTTTCCAAAGAATATGAACTTGCTCAGGGTGAGCTGTGAATTCATATTTTCCAGGAAGACACAACCTTTAAAATTCTTTCTGGGGGGTGGGAAATTGAGTGTTGTCTTGGTAAGGTCATTAAACCTATTAAAATTTAGGACCATTTATGCAACTAAACTATCTATTTTTTTTTTTTACTGTCAGGTGAAGATTTTACACTTCAAATGAAAAAGGAAAAATTAAAAATCAAACTGATACGTAACATCCTTGAAGTTACAAAGTAGAGGAAGCAGAAAAAAAGAAGTACCAGAAAGGACAACAGAGAGACAGCACGCTGAAGGAGACAGGTCATCAAAGAGACCAGATACACAAGATCAAACATTTGTATTTTCACATACATTAGCTACTATGTGCTAAAATGATAATGAAGACTCCTAACTTCAATGTCAATGATTGTATCAGAGTTCAGAAGAAAGCAAAATGACACAAGCATGCTTTTCATATATATGTCATCCATTTTGAATAAAATGGAGACTAATAATAAACGCCTTGTTGAAAGGCATAGGACTGGAACGGAGACATTCCCTCCATGAGACCCAGTGACAATCTTTTCCTGCTCCACGGCAAGTTCTATTTCAGTCAGAGAAAGTTTTTGCAAGACAGGGAAACCAACTTGCTTGAGAAAGAAGTACGAACATGAAATGAGTCCCATCAAGGACAACCTAGAGTTGGAGGGCTTTTCACTTCATGGACAATTTGTTCTATTTTTGGCAGCTGTTCCACCATATGCTGACGCTTGTATTCTCTCTCATCTTCTGCTGCAGTTCAGACTCTCTTTTGATACTTACTTGGCCTTCCTTTATTTTATTACCTGAATCTCTCCTAAATATTAAAATATAAAGCAATGTTTCCCATTTTATGTTTTTTTTTAATGCTTCCAGGCATAAAAGAAATATACTGTCATTCCTATGTGTGTCATTCTTCTGAGTGTGTATATATATATATATACATAAAATAACTCACTGAAGGAAAACAAAGGCATGCAAATTTGATTTAGTTCTAAACATGGTAGCTCTAATGGATATAAAGGCTACTTAAGATTCTGTTTCTTACACAGCACTTAACCCTACAGCATTGTGCATCCTGCACCTACTCAACAGTCTTCAGGAATCTTCAGTTTGAGAAACATAGCTATTAAAAAGCAGTTTTCATGGTGTTGAAGGGAGAAGTAACATCTGAAGGTTAGTTTTGGCTATCATTAAGAAACAAGTCTGAAAAGACTCTGGCTGAGGTACTGCTCTCAATAAACTAAATGGAATGACTGGATCCAGCAGAAAGCTGCTCTGTATAGCCAAACTGTACGTCTGTTTGGGAGAAGCGGGAAAGGAAAAAAAAAATAGGAAGCCTTTATAGTTGCACTTGCCATCATTTACTGAAAAAAACACCAAAATATCAGAGCCGTAAATATGTCCCTTCATTTTAGTTCATTAATGCAAGCACGTAATGGAAATCTCTTTCTTATTAAAAAGAACACATAGATACACACGGAGGAAAAAAAAGTCAGTGAAAGCTGTGACTTCATTTTTTTTGGAAATGGCAGAATGTTTTCCACGTAGCACTTGGATGCCCTGCTCACTCCCCTCCGTATACTCAAGTCTGGAAACGTCACACAGAATGCAAAGCTCTGCCAATGTAAGAAAGACTAAATATCTCTAATTGAACACCTAAAGTTTTTCTTGACCACATCAAGACATTTTCCTGTCTAATAGATGTGCAGTAATCCCACCGTAAAATGAATCATCAAGTATTCCTTGAAGTCTTGGGACAAGCTTAAAGTTCAATAAAGAGTGCAGTCCTTTAAATTTACACACTTCAGCTCCTCACATTTCCTGTGGGGAATATAAATTGCTTCTAAAGTACTTACTATGCTGCACACCATTCAAATTCAGTTGCCTCAATTCATTATATTAAAAAGTAATACAAACTTCAACTATTTGTTGTAAAAGTACAGGTTCAGCTAAAGTACACAGAAAATTCAATTCAAACCAAAATGGCTACAAAGTTCAAATGAATCTATTTGCAGTCCTCCCATGTCTTTCTCAGCATCCTTTAAAATGTCACTTATTTTATAAAAGATATAGATTTGGGGAGTATTGATGCGCTCTGTCAACATACAAGTTTTCTCTGCTTTTAGTTCTGCAGATGTTATTTACCCATCCCAAATCACTAACGATTACAGCTAAAATAAAAGGGTGCATACGAGTAAAGGTTACAGGACTAGACTTACAGCTCCAAAGTTTGCACCTTATAAACCTCTTCTCTTCAATCCTACATTCAAAAGGTACTTATCATTTCAAAGAAATTGCAAATCAAATGATTACACGCTACAGGAAATTAGATAAAAGAGAAAGGAACCACTTCAACACCATCAAGAGTTTCTATTCAGCTATTATATTAATAGCAAAAAAACGTATTTTGATTGCGGTTTCTGCAGGTATAAAATGACAGGTTTTAGACTCTACTTTTATTGAAGTGGAGAGATCCACAAAGCATTTTCCGTTCTACAAGGTGTTTAAAAGTCTTGTAATCATTCAGCAAAGAATTTGGACAGCACTTCTTTCATTTTGAGCAGAGGAATAACTGCACTTGTTAGAGTATGTTGGAGAGTATGCAGCACCTTTCAGAATGAATTCAACAGTAGAATTAAGTATAAAATACTCTTGAACTTCACCACCACTGAAAACAACACCAAAACTTTTGCATTTTTTAAGCCAAGTGATGAATTTATTCCTCATGAATTTAGTTTTAATTTCTTTATGGAATCTATCGTAATCTTTATGTTAACATTTGATTCTGTAAATGTAATGCTTTTTTATTTCAGACTGAGATAAATGGCTTAGAAATATATCCTACTGCAGTGAATACACCGTTTGGACATTTTGCTGTGGTTTTGCACCTTAATTTAACGAAACCTAAACCTGTGAATGGTATAATTGGAATAATCAGGGCACTAAACCCAAGTCCACCTCAGCAACTGCGTAGTGCACTAACAATCAAACTGCCATACACTTGAAGCAAATAGTGGGATTATATACATATACTAAAAAATAGATATAAAAAATAGATATGTAAACACACGCAAATAAAAGCAAGCCACAAGGTTTACGGACTACTACTTCTGTTGCGAGCCTCTAAGTATCCAGAAACGCTCTTCCAAGATATTTTCCAACAATGATCTCTAAATTGCCTTGCAATAAGAATTTCAAATATTATTCTTTTCCTTTAATAATAAAATACCATTTTATACATAAGACAGCACCTCAATGCAGCCCCCTTCAAAAAAAAGTTATTTAATAATTATAGCTGAAAATATATTCCTAGTAAATACTTTCATATTAAAGAGGAATGGTTTTTAAACATTTTTTTTCTTAGAAAAAATGATGCAGAAACATGAGTTCAGAAAATGATTTACCTTTCTTGTCATCGAAGTACAGCGTCTGTTGAGCTGGATTTGACCACTGGAGGGAGGTGTTATCATTTTGATCGACCCTGCAGGTCAAATTTGCTGTTCCCCCTTCAACAACCGTGACGTTCTGTGTAAGTGGAAACTGCCCTTGGCTGCCTGAGGAGGGAGGGGAGGGGTGGAGGAGGGAAGAGAGAAAGAGAAAATAAAAAAAAAAGAGAGAGAAAGAAAGGATTTAAGTCGTAGAACTTAATTTACTGCAGCAGCTTCCCAGAGATGACAGAACCTGAATTTAGTGTGACCTATTCTGACCAAAAAAAGGTAGTATAATAAATTGAAATACATATATACACACACACACAATATATTCTCTGTATCTAAGAAACAGTTAGATTAATTAAGAAACAGGGATTTTTTTTTTTCCCTTCTGTAAGTAATACCAATTAGTTCAAAGAAATCCTCTGCAATTTTAGCTCCTCAGACATACTCATAGATACAAGATATGCCTCCATATAGGATTCACATGCTACACACCTAGATACCTCAGTATGTCTGTTAAAAAAAAAACATAATAACTGAAAGTGTAATGCACAAATTTGCAGAGGGTTTGTAAAATAGCGGCGCAGGGCAGTCTTGACTGCTTGGTTCTTTTTATGCTTTTTGAACAACTCTCAGGACAACGTATTTCCTGCCAGGTTCGGAAAGTTGTTGGAGAGCAAATGTAGTTTGAACCAGTGCATCCTCTGGTGAGGGAATAGAACCTGGTCTCATACGAAAATGGAAGTGATGATGTAGTAGGTCTCTTTCACATCTGTGATTCTATCCCAGAGCATTATGAATCACATTAAGTGCTTGCTGAAAAGTTACTGGGAAGATTTCCAAATATCTCTACACAATACCGGAGCAGTATCTCCCAGGTTCATGAATCACAAGCATTTTCAATGGCATAGTTAGACTGAAGTGCTTATGTATTGTGAGAATAACACAACCCTTGCCAAAGAGACAGTATTGTAATGATATCACAGTAAAAACATGGAAGTAATTTTTAACATGACTGGGAAAAGAAGAGTTCTTAAATTCTAAGCAAGACACATCATCATCTGGGAGATACAGTAATGTACTCAAGGATACAATGCAAAAGAAAGACAATCCAGTAGTCTAAATCAAATATATGCTTCTTTCTTCCCCTCTTTTGATACATGGTCTATTAATACAAGAAGCACTCAAGGGTAGGTAGAGCTGCTAGCATAGCGAGTATAATGTCAAGATTGACACTCAAGTGCGATGTGTCAGAAGTGAAAAATCTTTCTATAGTCCCACAAGAGCGAACAAGTTCACAGACACGTTTTAAGTACATCAAGGAAATAATATATACAATATCCACTAATTATACTAATATAGAATCACAAATCCAGCACTAAGTCTTCACAAAAACATCCTGATTTAGTGGCTCTCATCAGAGTTATTCCCAGCTACGTTAAACTGAGGCATGCCTTTTATAGGGAAGGCATGGTAACACAGAAGTATTTATTTAGTATATAGTATTTAGTATTTAGTGTATAGTATATAGTATTTAGTATATAGTTTTTCAGATGACCAGAGCAAGAAATTACAAGACAAAAGATTAACAATTGAACTTCTGTTTGACCTGCTAAACTGCTAAAAAGGTAATTCTA
This sequence comes from Baryphthengus martii, assembly GCA_013396935.1. Lineage (NCBI taxonomy): Eukaryota > Metazoa > Chordata > Aves > Coraciiformes > Momotidae > Baryphthengus > Baryphthengus martii. Next base: position 201,112 of record VWZK01017384.1, read on the forward strand.
GCTAAATTTTGAAAGCTGTGCATTTCCCTATGTAAAATAATTTTGAGGGCCATAGGCCTGGTCCATAAGCATCTACATCACTGAAACCATAAGCTTTTAGGTAGTCTAACAATCTCAACTGTCTTGTTTCAAAAGAACTAACTAAAGAATCTTCATTACAATGTGAATCTGAATAACTGGTATGATTTTTGTATAAACATCAACTTCCTGCAGATGCTGAATTTACTATGTACCGACATTTACTACAAGATGGTATTTACTATCAACAGGATAACAGATATGGTAAATAAAAAATAAGGAATATTGAAAGCACCATGGCTAATTTAAATGCTGCAAACAATAAATGCCAAAATTCTCATGACATCCTCTGTATCTGACACTTCATTAATCAAACCCTGCTTCTTGAAAACCACACGTTGAGAAATACTTGATGAGTGAAAAATCATAAACAAGGATGGGAAAAAAAAAAAAAGAAAACAGAAAAGATTTGTCATTTGCTTCCATTTCTCCTCTTTCAATTCCAATGTGTCAAGGAACCTCAAGATATTGCATAAATTGCTTATTGCTTAAATTAGAATTTAAAAAATCCAGAAAAATGCACACAGCCTGTTATTACTTCCACTAAATTACAGGCCATCTTACCAAAGAAATAACCTTCCAAAGTGTGAGTTTATGAATAAGAGACTATGTGGGCTAAAATATTTTTTGCATACAAGAAGCATTAAACGGAACCCAGTGCCAGGGATTAGCACAGTAAAATCTGTCATTTACATTAAAAAACAGGAATGGAAGATAGTTTAATAAGGAACTGCTGTAATGATTTAGGACCCTATTAGCGTGATTTGGGAGATCTCCCCAGAATCATGCTATATTCCCTTTCTGATATTATCACTGTTATCAGGAAGGTGTCAGCGTACATGCAGTCTGCTCATGACTGTCAAGTCACAGACTTGTTTGACCAGAGGAAGTGGTTAGTACATAAACTTCTCTATCAGCCACTTAAATGGAAAAGGTAGATGCTGTGAAATGAAAAAGGTCAGAAGAACTTTCTATTTTCTGGCCACTCTACTGCATGCTGACGATTTGGAAGTAAGAACTAATCTAGCATATCGAAGTGAAACCAAAGCATTCATCCTATCCCTTGCCAATAGAGAAGCTGTATGGACTGGAGAAGATGCATATAGCTTCGTAGGAACTTTGGAGTAGAGAAAGAAGTAAAAAGAAAATGAGCCGTTTAGAAACTAGTCCAAGTGGAACGAAGGGAGCCTGTACGGAACAGAGAAACACAGACAAAGCAAGACACAGCATTCTAAGCGTCAAAGAAGTGGGTTTATGCCATTTAAGATTTTATCTGATTCCTGTGGGGTCTGTCAGTATTTTGTGGGAGAGGTGCTCAGTGGGATGAAGAACTCAGGCCATCAGCGATGAAGACGCAGTGTTCTCAGCCACTTTCAGGTACCACCATTGAGCTGTGGAGGCAGCAGGTGCCTGTTGTAGCACAGTGACCCACGGCTGGAGGCCACTGACTGGAATCACACCATTCCCCAAGGAACTTGCTTTGGAAAAACCCTTATGCCTGGAATAACTTACTATCATTGCAAAAAAAACATTCATACTCGGAAGAATGAGTACATTGGTTCTGATACCTGTGATGTGCCATTAAATCAAGAATGCTCAGTGACCATCCATCTCAATAACAAGGAAAGCCCAGAGGGCCGGCCAAATCGAGGCCAGGACGCTAAAAGAAACAACGTTTTCATCACCATTTCCACAACTGGATGCTCCCATTGTGGTTCTCTAGTATGAACCGTTCTTAATATAGCTACTAAATTCCCATTTCTTACTGGGCATCTTCGGTAACTTATTTCAGACAACAACAGTCATCATTTTTTAAACAAGAAAACAGGATTTTACTCCTAGCCTGAATTCATCTGACTGAGCACCTAGCAGTCACTGGCTCTCGTTACATCTTTTTCGCTGCTCTGAAGAGCCCTCTATTATCAAATTTCTCTTTTGTAGACACTTAGAGATTGTGATCATATCACCCATTAACCTTCTCTTTGATAATCTAAATAAATTGAGCTCCTAAGTCTTTCCGTAGAAATTGTATTTTTCTAATCCTTTAATTAGTCTGTGGCTTTTCTCTGTGCCCTCTTAAACTTGTCATCTTTTTTCTGAAGTGTGTAGCCCAGACCTGGAGACCCACCCCACTGTAGCAGGCACAGGAGGAAAAAACTCAAAAGTGATGCCACTTCTCTACCAGCATTTTTTTTTTTTGCTTTGTTTGTTTGCCTAAATGAGTCCCCTTGGCCAAAGGGTCAGCTAGGGACCCAAGTTCAACTCACAGTCTACTGTGATGCCGGTCGGTTTTCCCAGACATCGCTCCAAAGCCAACCTCCCATTCCAGTTCTCCTCCCATAGCTCTTACATGTCTGTTCCTATGTTTCACTGCACTGAAACCTGTCTTTCTCTGAGCTCTGTGACCTCTGCTCTTCGTTATTTCATACACCCAGAGTCTGTGTGGTACCTGCAAACATTGCTGGCAACAACTGTTTCCCACACAATTGTTTGTGAAAACCAACTCTGAAAACCATCTAAATGTTACAGTACTGACTGATTTCCCTATGCAGGCAAATGCACAGAAACATGACTGTTCAGTGATGAGCTCTTTATTACACTTTCACCCTATTTTTTAAAACAGTTCTAATCTGCTTAATGCTGGTAGGGTTGGTTTTGATTCAGTTTTGGTGAATTAAGACGTCATGCTGCCTTACAGCAGTCAAGATTTTGAATATTATGGTTACCATTTTCCAGACAAAAATTGTAATTTAAGAAGTCACAACAATATTAAGTCTGTTATATACACATTTAAAAATATATTTAAAAAACACAGTGAAAACAAAATTAATTTTTCTGTCTTATGTATACGAATAAAGAAAGAAGAATAAAAATAAAATAAAATAAAAAAGCATTAATAGTCCACATTACAATTCCTTTGTATCTGAAGAGGAAGCAAGAAGTTTCATTGGAAAACGCTACAAGATTATACGAAGATAAATTACAGTAAGCAACGAAGCTACTGTAAAAAGAAGGCAGCCTCTAGATATCCCTGTCACCATGCTCTATCCCCGTCCCTCTGCTCATTTTAGGGAGCTTTGTTAGAGAAATTATTTCAACTATTTTAACTAGATTGAGCTACAGTTAAGTACATTCTATCATGGGTTGGTTTTGCGGTCCTTTGTGGAGGACCAATACTGTTTTCCAGTAGAACTGACAGGTTCGTATCTCATTAGCCACAAGCTGTTTTCAGTCAAGAAAGGCTTTTTTTTTTTTTTTTTCACCCAGAGATCATGACTTCACTGCGTTTACAGATTTTCCACTGATTTTTACCTCAGTATGTGACAAGACAATGCAGAATAATTCTCATCATTTGGTCCAGTTTGAAAACGTTCATCTCATGTTTGTTTATGTTTTGGGGTTTTTTGGGGTTTTTTTTTGGTTTGGTTTGGTTTTGGTTTTTTTCACTTTTTGCTATTAAAAGGAAAGTTCAACACCTTCACTTTATGCTTACAACGATAGAACCATTATGTTATATATTTTAATCAATTTACCAGGCTAATTACAAATGTGACTTGGTGGCTGTAAGCGCTGAGAAAACATAATCCTCTTTTTACTTTTGTTTCTGCAGAGGTCTGTTTTTGTAGGAACCAGTTACGCTATAAACTAAGAGAGTTTCACAGTATCAGTGCAGCGAGCTTTGCCTACTGACGTCAAAAGCCGTAAAAAGAAATGGGTGTGGAAAGGAGGGACTGTCCCCAGGAAAGACTGCCCAAGAGGTGACAGCAATAAGTCAACAGTCTTTCTGCACAAGGCTCTACCTTCTCCTGCGAGTCTGCTCAGTATCCCTATGAGGTAAATGAAGTTTATCAGCATATGCGAGGGAAAGAATAGAGCCAACAGTTCTATTCCTTCTCACACGGAAGGCCTAGAGCAGAGATTTATCTTTCTCAATCTTGTGTACAACCACAAAGCCCTGGGCCTTTTACGGGATACCTTCATCGCATGACGTCAGCCAAAACCAGAGCCCATACAAAATGCTAAACTGTATGAGAGGAAATAAAGAAAATAAATCTTAAGCAAATTATTTTTCAAATCAGTCAGATTTTTTTAATATTGACCTGAGTACGACCAGGCCCTAAAAGAAAAGCCATACAGAATAAACACTTGGGTGAGGAGAAAAGCAGCTTACTCATTCAAATAGCAGCCTGTATCAGTGGGAAGAACACAATGATTTTAGCCTTTGCAAATTTCTTAGCAAAGGAACTAAAACATAGAAACAAAAGCCAGCATGACGAAACATCTAAATATACCGAATCCCTTTGCTGGCTTTCTCTCTTAATTTATCTATGAAATAACGCTAACATCTCTCCAAGGAGATGAAGTTTTATTAGCTTGTCTTTATCTAATATACAGAAAAATGATACTCTGAACTGCATTTCAGCAGGCATAAACTGAGGTCTGCATTACTATGCAAGTAGTGTTTCTTCTAACTTCTCCATAGGAATCAATCCTCTTTTTTCTGCACAGATACCACACAGAAGGTTAAACGTGTCTTGGAAATTTTGAAGAAGGAGACCACAGAAATAGTTCTTGGTCTTAGAATTTTATTTAATTTCTAAAAACAGTCTTAAGAGTGTGGTAAAATACTGACTACAGATTAAATACGGTAGTTTAACTCTTGATACACAGCTATCTGCTTTGCTTAATTCTAAAAGACACGACAACCATGTAGCCTGCACGTTGTATTCATGCAGAATTTTAAAAGGAAGAGAAATTTGCCTGAGCTTGATACACAAAGAGTCTTTGGGTCAGTTGGTCTTTCCTTACTTGCTGTCTTAAACAGCAATAATTTAGTCTCCTGTCTGGACCATACATAAATTTAGAGTTTATCTGCAGAGAGAATGTCCTGTAAACTGTTTGCTCGCTAAAGAAACATTGTTTAAAACAGAAACAAAACCAAAAAAAAAAAAAAAAAGTGTGCTCTGATAACTATTACATGCTCCAGTAACAAAACCACTTGCAGAGAAAATCTGAGTTAATAAGAATACTGCAGAAACTTATTAGAGAATGAGAGTTTTAGAAGAGAGAGAAGAAACAACTCAGAAAATAAGTTACCCCCAAATTGTGCATTCAAGGTCGCTGTGCTTTTTAAAATGTTTAAGCAATTACTGAAACAATCCAAAGGACAAGAGCATGTTGACACAGTCGCTGATTTCTGACAACAGAATTTACGTTAGACAGCAGGAACAGAGAAGAAGGAAGCCTTTGTTCCTTCCTTTATTTTCTGTTTCAGGTATCTGTTTCTACAGCAGCAGATATAGCTGATTCAGACCATATTTCAGTGAAAGAGACTGCATACACCTTTGAAAAAATTACAAACTGAAGTACAATTATTCCATAAACAGGAAAAAGTGTGAGAGACAATGAATAAAAACTGCACAAACAGTTCTGTTTCCTAGAAACTTCACATAAATGATTCTTTTTCACTCTTTTCAGACCATCATCATGGTATTATTTGCTTGTGAATTGACAGTATCCAGTGGTTTTATTTATTTATTTTTGAAAGTGGAAAAAGGCATTCACCTCCACCACTAAATTCCTGATGAAAGTTACAAACCCACAAATAATTGCAGTGAACTTCATTTTCCCTCAACTATGATAACAGACTGCTGAATTTTCTGGTTCTCACAGGCACAAATATGGTTTCAAGCTTGGTGTCATTTTTCACTTTAAAGTCCTATGCTCAATTCTTTGTGCCTCAACAAACTGTAAAGCTCTTCTTTTTTTCTCTAAAAGCATGAAGGTACCCAATTCTAGCACGAAGAATAAGCAACTGAGCACTTTCAGTGCTTTGAGGATCTGAACCTCATTGTTACCACATTTCCATTCCTAATCCGTAAAACAAGAACAACGGCATTTTCTTACTTCACATCAGTGTTCCAAGTAAAAATGCACAACAATATTACACAGAAACCAGACAATAAGGCAACGGAAGAAACACATAAAGCTGTACTGGACACAACTACACGTACCCATACAACCCTATCAAATCTACCTCTTGCTGCAAAGTTAGAACATACCAGATGTTGTTTTCTTCTCCTCCAAATTCAAGCATTTCATCCAACTAACTGGTACTTCTTGCAGTTAACATAACCTCTCATAAAAGTCAGTCTAGAACCTCCATCAGTTTAAAGCAGTATCAGGCACTATCAACTTCACTTCAGTTTTGTACCTTGTCCCTTTGGGCTACTGAAAGCGCTTTACGTTGTAATTTACCACTTCCCTGTTCAAACTTCTCCTCTGAGTAAGGAATGAAATTAAGTTCTGAATGTGTCATTTTAAAACAAAATTAAAGAGCTGTAAACTCACGACTTATCAAACTTCTAAGGACTAACCAACAACCACACTACGCAGGGTTCTTATTGGTGCACAAACAGTCAGCACAGCTCAGGGCTTTGACTTCATCTTTGCAAGAATGTGTTCTACTGCTTAGGGGCAAATGTGACTTAGGCACAGAACTGAAGATAGAGCTCCAAGTTTTTCAGAAATTGAGTAATATTTAGGAAGTTCAAGCCAAACTGGATAATAATCTAAGAAATTTAACTTATAAAATATATTTCCAATAGAAATATATCTGACACTCAAGTAATATTAGCCTGTCTAAAAAAAACCAAAAAGAGACTTTTCAGGAAAATAGAGGAAAGCTCCTATCTTGCCCAATGTAGACCTTCTCCCCAAACAACCATACAGTTAAAACACTAGCCAGCCAGCCTCCACTGCTTGTATTTGCTGTGTCCCAGTTCTGTATTTTAGTTCAGCATCAAGAGTAGTTAACTTAAGCAGTTCTTCAGACTGCTGTCTGATTTGGAGTCCTCAAAAATTGACCACCACATGGCAACATACAATTTGGAAGGTGCACTCTGCATAAACACTGCTTTCTGTCTTCTCATTAATTGCTTACCTATAATAAACAATCACATTAAAAGTATGAAGTATTCTGCTTTGTATACTCCTCTCTTTCACTGTGGGAAGTCTCCATAGGAGTCAGGTAAATGGAATAATCAAGCAAAATCAAGCAATTTCAGAAAAAAGATCCCGTTCTAGTGACATGCATGCAAGTCTGAATAGTTCACCCAAATGCCTACAAAAAGATGAGAAGAACTTAATGTTGCTGAGTTTTCTAAGTTGACTGTAACAGAACCAGCATTGTCCACAACCAGCATTTCACCTGTGAGCCAGTAATTCTGTAGTATGTGCCAAAAAAAAGTTTTGACACCAATATAATTCTTATATGCACCAGGACAATAGACCTATATGAGCCTAAACATCCTGGGAAGACTTACACCTCTATTACCAAGTTAAAAGTAAAGCACGCAGTTACACACGCTGTCTAACACTGGGAGTTCTTTATACAGCACATCAAATAACTATCACACAGATGTTTAGCAATGATAAAATATAATTTAAAGTATACTGTCAGTGTAATTTGAATACAACATACTAATACAAAGGATCGATTAGCAAGTACTCATAATGGTTCTAAAGCTGACTGCGATGAAATGCAATCTAAAGAATATATTTTTCACACATTTTCCATCCTGTCTCCAAGTGATAACTCATTGCAAGCCACAAATATCTGGCACTGTGACGGCATGACCCAGCCCTTCAGCCTCTTAAAGTCCACTGCACTTCAACATGTGCGAAAAACTCCAACCAACCAACAACAAAAAGAGAAATCAAAAAGAACACAAGCATTCTGATGCACTCCAGGCAGAAGACTCTCGCTTTGGGGAAATAAGTCACAAGGCCTGAATGAATATTTTGTGTGAGAGACTTTCTTTCTAGCTCTGCACACTCAAAACATCCAGAAAATTATGATAAGCATCTAAAGGCTTATAGATTTATCTGAAGGTACTGCAAACTGTGTCTACCCTTTAAAATGCATATGATTAACATAAGTTCTTTTTACTTAAATACATGAAACTAAAAATTATTTAAAATGAGATCAATGTGAGTCTGTAAACATATATTTTACTACTCAACAACATCTTTTCAGTATCTAGAAAGGAGATACTGGGGAAAGTGCCCTGATGCAATGCCCAAAGTTTAGAGCAATATACTGATAATCTTCTTTCAAGTATGCTCCATCCAGAGGGAGTTTCACAGGTAAGTAAGGGCGGTAAGGAAGAATACAAACTTATCAACCACAGTTCTGCAACAGTTATAAATGGGGGAATCAAATCTTTCTCAAAGAAAGAGTTACTAAAAAGATGATACAGATACATAAATTCAGGAATGTCCTTAAAGTTAATTATTACAGGCTCACAAAAGGAACATATCTTTCAAGAATGTCATTTGAAATGTCGGTAATCAAGACAAGCAGACGTCTCTCCTCTAGCAACAAGAACAGTTGAAAAGCAAACAGTTAAAAAATGAGACACAATCATACTGATAGATGTTCGCAAGAGGACAAAGTCACTTGCCCAACCCTAGATTGAGGTATCAGCACAGAGCAGGTGTTTTGAAAAATGCTACTTGGGTCCTTGGACTCTTTAGGTTTAGCGTGAAGATTCAGCTCATCTAGGGTAATGTAGCCTTGTGGGTTGTGGTTTTTCGTTTGCTCGAGAGGATTTTTCCTTTTGTGTTTAATAGGAAGAGGAGTCAGTTAGGCTGCACCATCATTTTGTATAAGCTGCTCTTCCAGAATGTACTCATATGGATCCACTGAGAACTACAAATATTTACATACAGCACTTCAATGTGGACCACATCACAAACAACAGCTAAGGTACCAAAGCAATAAATTAATTCTTTCCATAGACTTCCTAAACCAGATCCACAGGTTTTAACTGTAATCCTATAGGGTTCATTTTGTTTTTTTCTGTGAACTGAGAATATGTGTAAGCTCTTAAGTGTTAACAGCTGTCACTGCCTGGTCAAACCGTGCACCAGCCAGTTGCAACTGTCGCTGGGTTCTACACACCAAACTCATGTTACTTGTGTTTCCTTACAAATCCATTGTGCCCAGCACTGTCTCAGGTGAGCGTCTCTCCCCAGGCTGCACGTAGTGCCCCTTCATTCAAGTCAGATACTCAACTGATCTGCTTGCAGAACCTGTGTTGATCTCACACATATTCCAGTAGCCTAATCGTAGCCTTTCTCACGAGACAACTCCATTTAAATCTTGTCTTGAAATACTCCGGGGATATATGAAAGCATTAATATCAGGAGAAGATATTTTGGAAAATAGTAAGTTTAAGGAAGACTGAAATTACTAGACATTCAAAAATAATAGAGAAAACAATTTTGGTTAGTGGAAACATAGAGATGAACTGAAAGCATTAAAAATATTAAAATTTTCCCTTAGTGTTGAAAGTAAACCATTTTTGTTCAGAAAAATAAAAATATTTTACATTTTTCTATATTAAACATTCCACTGAACGAAAATTACACAAAGAAGAAAAAATGCAATTAGATCAGTATACTTGATTCATTTTTCCCTTCTCATTTTGCCACAACTCCACTCAGAATTTCCTCGCTCCCATCTCTGAAGTCTTTCAAATCTATTGTAAAAAATGCCTTTTCAGGCTTTCCAGCTACTGAATCATTATAAAAGAGAATATTTTTGCATCTCTCAAGAAACACAGTTTTTCTTCATCCTTAAACAGATAGCGGAACTTTAAGTCCAACATGCAGGTAACCCATCTGGCAAGGACACTATTTTTCACCTGTCTGTATATCTATGCTCTCTGCTCAATCACTCTTTCCATCTGAAGAGAACACAACGAAGATTTAAAATCCTTCTACTTTCAGCTTTGTCTCACCACCTTCTGAAATGTCATCCAAAAGAAACGTTAAAAGACAGAGGAAGAGGCAGCCATACAAGTCAGTTCAAAGCAGTGCTTTGAGCGTTTCTAGCAACAAAGAGCAATCGGGAATCTCCCAAATGCACCATCACTGAACCGCTCACCCTTATTTACCAATATCCCTGCCAAAAGTTCACTCATCACCTTAAAACTTCTGTGTTTAAATGGAAGCTGGAATTTTGCACTGTAACGGAGCTGAACAAAAGTGAAAACTGTCCTAGGTTTGCCTTAGGATGTGCCCACACAACCGCTTTTATTCTTGTTAAAGAAATAAACGTGTGTCCAACGTAGATGATTCTACCATACTACCTTGCACATGTTAACAGACATATGCACAAACAGGAGGGAGGACGAAAAAGAACAGTCATATAGTCATTAGTAAACCCCCAGGTTTTTTTCCTGTGAATTTAACTGATTTTTACTTCAGATTGTAGATTTTAATCAGAATAGAACCGCGTATCTAAACACTGATCTTACTACCTCTGACCTGGAAACAGGTCTGAAGTAGAATCATCTGTCATTGCACTAGCACATTAAATAAAGCCTTGCTACCTGGACTTCCAACACTCTCCCTGCTCAGCTTGCTTGTAATCCTCAAAGATAAAAGAAGAAAAAGCAAGGGTGAAAAAAAAAATCAGATTTTCATCGGAAATGCTGTATGTGGTGTTACATGTATCTGTTTTCCAGCAGGACACTGCAGTTGTAAATAGTCATGACTAAAATATCCTAGTGATAAATGGGGATTCATATCAAGAAGTCAGATACTTGAGTTCTGTCTATGGAAGGGGGATGTGTGTTACAAAGCAGTACGGTCTTAAAGATGGGAAATCTCGTGCCTGCAGACAGTTTTGATGGGAACAGGCACTCCCTTAGTGGTTTTGTGTTCGTCAAGACACAAACATATCCCAGCCAAGTGGGAACATTCCCTAAAGTGGTCCTGGTTCTCACAGAGCTAAAGTTCTCTTGCACGGGTGGCCATCTGTATATTCACAAAGTTTTCATTACTGGTGATTTCACCCCCTGTGTCAATATTTACCTTCTTTGAAGTCCGACTCTTTTTCTAGGATGGAGGAGATCTCAGAAACATAGCTCTGTTTAAGTTAAAGTTCCAATATGAATCAACAGTTTTAAACTGACTCAGTACTTGACTCCCCAACCCATCTCTCAATTTATACAATAAAATAACAAGAACTTTGTCTGGAGAATGATCCCTGTATACGGCTTTAGTAGCACTTTTGAGTGTAACTGGTACCAAACTATAAACAAGAAAATTGCTTAGGCCAGACTACGCTTTTACGTGCAAGAACCCGGGCTTGAACCAAAGAGATGAGAGGCAGTTTACACCAAAAATGGATGTATATTCTCCTCTGTCTTCCACTCTTGTTGCTTCAACACTTGCTCTTTTTCCCTGTTGTGTGTCCTGACTCAACACGGCCACTTCCTTTCCAACAACCATCTTAACAATTCTTTGCATTTCAGAAAGGCAGAGGAGGTTTCTTTTGAGGTAAGCTTCTGCAAAGGGAGTATTTTCTCAGATGACTGCTTTTTGTCAAATTTCATCTGGGAACCTAGGTGACTCGCTCCTGTTAGCAGATATTAGGATTGCATCCTGCTATTCTTTCATGTACCCGTTTCCCTAATGAGTTTTGCACGCTGATCAATTGTAGATGTGGCTCTAATTTCGTGCCATTTAGATATCACTTTATTTAAAACTGCACAAGACATTGGTGTACTTTGAAATAAATTCACTCACTCTACCGACTTTCTTTTTTCCTCCCTACGGTCTATGAAATATCTATTGATATCGCAGTGCTGAACTGCAGCAGTTCTCCCTGCTGACTTAGGCCAGCAAGCTGCTCATGAATCTAGCAGATGTTTCGGTTGTCTAGGCCAATGGAAACCTTATGGACCCTTTTTTCTTCGTGTCCTCCCAGGAGCAAATGTTAGTACAGTAGATATCTGGACGTGTGCCATGTAGCAACAGACACAGGAAAAAAAAAAAAGCTGCTCTGGCTTCGCTAAGCATGGTGCTGTATATTAATGGTATTTATTTCCAGTCCTCTCTTAAGAGTGTTATTTACAAATGCCACACACCTCACATACAGCCAAATGTTAAATCTGATTTTTTAAACCTATCCCTCTGCTTCCCCTGGTGTGCTATTGAACCTTAGATTAATATATAGATGTAAACCAGAAGGATACATTCATGTGTTATGACTTCTTTTTCCCTGCCAACACAAATTTAGAAGTGTCTAAATGCAAGGTGCATTTAGCATCATGCCCCTAATAGATTGCAGACTGTGTCAAGGAAACTGTGAAGGGGATTTAGGTATAGGAATGATTTATTTTTTTAATTTTAATTTAAAATAAATTAAAAGGAAATTACATGCCTGAATTCTCCAGCTGCCCTCAAAAATAGCCATAAGGAAAATATTTTTTTTTAGGATATGACCTTGCTTTCACAGTCGATGGAAGGAACAGTCTCTTACTCAAAATATCTTAAGTTTTTATTCTAGACTGTTTATTTTTTTCATTTTGACCTTTAGATCCCGTTTCTTTGTGAGAATTTAACATGAAGTCTGTCAGTTCCGGTGGACTATGACTAAAAAGCTTCAATCCAATATCATTATTTGTCTGAAATCCTTGCCCTTACTGTTCTTAAAGGTAATGAGTTGGTATGAGAAAAGGAACGAGTAGAAAAACATTTTCCAAATTTCTTCGCTTTATGCATTCACGAGATGTGTTTTTAGATAGAAACATTTGTTAATCCTCTCTCATGAGCCAGTTACATTCGGACTCCTCAGAAAGCACAAAAATGGACAGGACAGGTGTGCCTGTCTGAAGTCAATGACAGAACCAGGAGCTCAGGTAGAATTTACTTCTGGATTTCCACAAAACTCCGTAAAATGCTGCTATTAGCTTCAGCATTACCTGGACTGAAATCTTTGTCTCTTGCCTACTGTATGTAGACCAACAGGCCAACAGTATAAATTCACTCCACAGTTATTATAAATAAGAAAAATTGCATATTTCTAAGGAAGTAATTCCAGTTCCTCAAAATAGGGTTGTCAATGCAACACTGGAAATTTTCTGTCTTCCTTAAAATTATGTTTTGGTGTGTCCTCTTGCACAAAGAATCCCTTACGGATCTGGAATGAGATTCAAGTTTAATTGGATTTTTTGCCTTTTGGTTTCAGTTAATTTATCAGCTCCATATAAACACTCTTGTATTTGTATGACTAAGGTTTACTTTAAAAACTATTAATTTTTATTTAAAAAAAAAAACAGTAAACCTAAGAAACTACAATAGTTGTATAATTGGTTTAGTATAGAAAATTTTTAGTGAATATTACCACACATGAAACACAAGGGCTCTTTGCAATAACAGTTTTCAGGTTTTTTTAAATCCATTGAAATGCAAGAAATCAGCAAGTATATTGATATGTGCATTAAAGTAATTTTCTAGATCAGTGAATCCATGTCAGTAATGGTTGACTAGATTTCCTGCTTGGCTGTAAGAATATTTTAGCTGAAGCCCTTTATTTTATAATTTATTGAATTATTCTAAAGGTTATCTGGTTAATGTTGACTTGAATGAGTTTCCTCTAGAAAAGGGAGAACAACACCCATTCTGCACACAATTGAGAAAATGTCTGTTTGTGTCAAATTTGCAAGATAGCCAAAAATTGTTACTTCTTGCGTTTTACACGATAAATTGATATAAATTCTGAGGGTTTTTTTCAGAACTAAATTACTTTATTTTCTCATGTCTAAAAGGCAGGATTGCTAACATATATATCTTTAAAGCCCAGCAAGGAAAGTGGCTGTGGAGTGACCGTGTATCAGGAAAAAAGGTGCAATGCAGTTGAAGGTTTGCTTGCCAAATGACAAGCATCTTTGGAACAAGCTTTAATCTTGCAAGTGTGGGCATCAGGAGGCTTAGGTGACAGCCACACAGGGTTATTACCTGAACCAGTGCCATATTCACCTGCCCATACAAAATGAAACCCCGAGTTCACTAAGGGGTATTTCAGTGAGAGTTCAGGAAGAAGAAAAATGATTGAGTGAGTGAGGATAAGCAGCGCTCTCTTGGCGGCTCACGGAGTTAAAGGCAGCAATGTTCATGAGAGGAACATATGGGGCAACCACAGGTGGGCCCTTTCCTTAATCACCCTATAAGGACAAAGCATTTGAAAACCAAACAAAAATGCTGTTATGCGTTTAGGAAATGTACGGAAAAGAAGAATTTCTCAATTGCATCTCTTACTGTATAGCTGTCAGGTTAGCAGCCTGGCAATTTGTGAGCTACACAATCACACGCAACATTTCTGTGAGCCTTCCTTCTAGCTAGTGTCTGTTAATTACATTTGTATTGGGTCTTAGTCATAAGAAGAAAAGACAAACAGAGCAAGCGAGAATTCAGATGCCTGAAAATGTACTACAAATTCCTTTTTGAAAACGTAGGGACTTGCTCACAACCTGCAAAAAGAAAAATCTCTCGCTTAGGAAGGAATTCATTCCATGACAGAGGAGGATATCTGATACAATTCACAAAACTGATTTATCAACTTCATTATAAATAGTTTTTTTGTTGTTTGTTTGTTTGTTTTTTTAATCTCAGCTGTTACCACAACTCGCCTAAACAGAGAAATATATTTTCCCACTAGGGAAAAAAATGTCAAAGACCACATTTGCATATCAGGGGAGGGCAGGAGGAGACACAGTGACTAACAGCTGTTGCACAGATTGAGACAAATAGACTTTTTCTGGACAGCAGTGTGTTTCTCAGGTGCAGAAGTGAAACAGCAATACACTGAACGTGTTTCAAGGTGGAATAACGTAAGTTAAATGCGAGGTTTCGAACTCCTGATTTTTAAAGTAAGTTTTTAAAATGCATTGCATATAACTGACTCTTGGGTTTAGGTCTTCAGAACGAACGTACCCATTGTAGTGATTTTCAATCCCACTAGGTTCTACAGCTGAGTAAAGTCAGTTAATTTTTTCTAGCTGGTCTTTGGGTTTGGTTTGGTTTTGGTTTAAATCTAAAGAGAAGAAAATGCAACATGACTATTTCTAAAATTTGTTGCCTACTTTACATTCAACTAATGGTTTTTCTTTGTTTGCACAAAGCCTCTCTGCCTTGGCATTCATCCACTCGCCCATCGGAATGCCTGCCTGTAAGACTGTATCTGATCTCCCTCACCAAGGGCCTTTGTTTTGCGGATCAAAACTTCTTCGTTCTCAAGACTGTGAGCTCCCTTATGTACATTGACAAAGCTAATAAGCAACTATTAGAAGACAATTGTATTTGTTAACATTGTTAGTGCAAATATTATACCCGCACTTATCTACGTGTTCACTGCACAGACTCCTTCGACTGTAGCCACTGGCTGGGTTTGTTCTGAAGTACTTAGCTAACAATATAAAGATTTGAAAATTGTTTCATTTGGGAAGGGATGCTGATGATGAAGTGGGGATTTTCTGTGATGAAGACACACCAGTTTTAAAAGAGTGCACAAATTTCCATGTCTCTGAGCACAGAGCACATTAAGTACCAGAAAAGGTGACTTTGCCCATGATTCAAATATTTTCTCCGTCAATATTTAGCCTCAAGGCATCTGTTGCACTTATATTTTTATTTTTTTACTATTATTTCAGTCTGTTGTCCAGTGCTGGCCGCTTTCTCCTCAGAACAGACTAAAGTGGAAAGCAGCTAACTTGCAAAGTACCAAGTCCTACAAGGGCTCGTTCATGCTCATTTATGACGCACAGCAAGCACAGCTCTCTCTATACTATCCTCCAAAATTTGCAGTGTAACAGTCAGTTTTACTCATTTCCTGAGCTTCTTTCACAGAACTACAAACACAAAATTATATCAACTGAATGATTCAGGCAAATTTAATTCTATCACCAGTCTGTGTCTTCCATGTCTGCCCTTTGGGCCAGGTAGTTGTGGGATAGAGATGACTGTTCTTTTCAACATTGTTACATCACTTTTTTAAAAAAACAAACTATCTTAAGTTTAGTAGTTATGAATCCCCCTTTCAAGAAGATACAGCAAAATCCTTGACAGTATCTTTCTAAACCCTCAGTGAAAAATTAGCTCTTCCATAGGCTTGTACCTCTTGATATTACAAGTGCTTTTTTACTCACTTTTGGATGCTGCTCCTTCTGCTCCATTCTGAGAATCAAAGGAACAGTAAGAATGATCATAATGAAGACATCTTTTAGCGTTATGAAGACATCTTTTAGCATCATGCATTGTACAAAAAGTTTGAGTGAGCTCTCCTGAGCACCACAGAATTACAGTCTATTACATGCACTTAAAAATCTTTCCTACAGCATTCATTGGACCTTCCATTCTTCAGTTCCCCCAGAATAATATCCTTTGATGAAAATGGATTTATCAACACAGTAATGTCAATAGAAGTCAAAAGTCAGGAGAAATGTAGCCTGCTGTAAAATAATCCATTTGCAAAAAAAAAATAAAAATATAAGAAGCAAAAAAGAGGATTTGATCTTTTCAACTAATTTGATCTATAATTAAAACACGTCTAATTTAGATATTTTTCCAGGTATAATTTATACTTTCTGCAATCAAAGGTAGTTGCCTTGAAGCCTTTTGTCAAGCATGCTTCTCATGTACAGCAGACTTGGAACAGTAAGTCTACCTTACTCTTTCACTGCCAGCAGACTCTAGAAGGTCTCTGCCAGCAGACTCTAGAAGGTCTCTGCCAGCAGACTCTAGAAGGTCTCTGCCAGCAGACTCTAGAAGGTCTCTGCTGCTTCCCTCTTGCCAAGTTCCGCTTACTTCTCCCTGTGTGCTGCTATACTGCTTCAACTGTCAGGCCAGCCAGACCTGGAACTGAAGCTACAAAATTATTTGGTTTCAAGAATCTCAAGCTGGCTGGCAAACAGCTGAATTGGTGTAACCGAGGTTGGGAGGACTGGGAAGAATCTCTCGGATATTAACTCATAAGAGAGAAAATCAGTATCAAATGACATTCCTGTGATTTCTTGTGTGAAAGAGAAGCTTCTATGTAAACATACAGACAGCAAATATGCACTGAATAACAATGCCATATGATTACAAAATTTGACTCAAAACCCAGCTGAAGAGTTCTCTTACTTAACATCACACTAAACTCACACACGGAAACAACTTAGAATAAAATTTCACAAAGGAAGTTTACATCTTTAAAAGACCAAGAATATTTGATTGGCTTTTACTTAAGCATAATTCTGCTCCATGTTTTGAGCAGAACAAAATGAGGTGACTGTTATGGTCTCCAAGCAAGCCACTGTTATGCTGTCTCTGTTCCACTGAAAGACTAACGTTATTTACACAGCTTCTGGGCAATTATTTTGAAATAATAAATTTGATGTAGCTACTGCTTCTCATTCCCCATGCACAGAAACTTTCTTTTCTAGAGTAGATATGCAGGTCCTCAGAAGATGCCCTCTGTAAAAACAGCTTTTAATAGCTTTGCTTTGGGGCAGTAGGGGAAAAAAAAAACAAACAACAAAGCAAAACAAAACCAGGCCCTGCTTGTTTTCAACAAGAACTGCTTATGTACAGCTGTTGCAGACCTGCACTGGCCCATAAAGAGAACTTTTTTATTATTCATCTAATATTTTCAACAGGCAGAAAAGCTCCATCCAAATACACCATCAAGAAAAAAAAAAAAATCTGAAATAAATGAACCTGCTCCACAAGAGGATGAAAATAAGAAGAGAAAGCAAGCAATTGAAATTGTGATTTGGGATTTGCATAAATATTTTAAATTTTTTATGCAACGCCATATGGAAAAAAAAACAACTATGTAATCCAGCGATTCCAAGAGCTGGAGCTTCAATAAAAACAAACACCACCAAACAACATGAGACTTGTCACAGGGCAGCAGGAGATAGAAACTCTCTTCTTCATAGACAAAGGAAAATACGAAAGAAACAATTGTGTGTTGCACCACTGCTACATTCTTGACTCTTTTGTTCCAAAAGCCACACCGAATCCATTAAGCTGCTGCTACAAGAGCAGGAAAACCATGAAAGCTCCGTGCCAGTCTGTATTTGAGAATGGGTACAGTGATAGATAAAATTCACTTGCTGTTGACTGCTCTAACTACTGCAGTTACAGATACTGTTGCTTCAGGCTTCATATACAGAAGGACAACATCCCAGGGAAGAAAGGAAAAAAAAAAATAAAATCAACAAAACCAGCAACCCCTCTCGCCCCCCAAAGCAATATCACATTTGTTTGTATATGGGAAATTCTGTTCCAAGAGAGTGGAACAAAATGTAGAGCAAACCCAGCGCTTGCAGCAAGCCCTCCCAGCCTGCGCAGGGTACACGCTCTGTTCACGTGCAGCCACTGCAAGGCTTCTGGAAAATACTTCATATGCTGCCACAGGCTTACTGTGTGTGAATGGCAGGTCCTCCTGGACCTCCTCCAGGCTCTGTAGTGACATTAGTGGCCTGGCCTTCAACCAACTTTGAGCTGCACTGTCTTAGGTGAAGCTTAAGAGGAGGCGTGGGGGGGTAGGGTATTTCTTTTTTGCTGCCTAGAACGCAGTAAGAAAAATTGCGCAACATGAATAAATGTCAATACACTTATTATTGCAAAAGCTAGATTAAGCCAAATTTTTGCTTCTGAATTACAGAAATCATAAACATCTAATGAAAGATACCACAATATCTTAAGAGCTATGGTCGAAGACTTACCGTGATAAGCTAAGACTCTTCCCCTCCTCTCACTACTGCAACCAACATTTGCTAGCTCTCTCAGTCAAGAAAGTAAGCCAGGAAAGCAAAGTTTTCACTTGTTCTCCCTCATATGCTTACAGATGACTCAACAGGATTGAAAATATATCAAATGGAATACGAAGTAGAAGGAAAATTGTCTAGTACTCATAGCTTCCCAGTTTGGTTGCGCTAATAAAGATGAGACAGAAAAGCTGTTTCTACCCTCTAAGCAAGCACTCTCCTAAGAAACAAGAAGAATCTTTGCTGGTATGTGATGATCCACAGATTAATGACTACAGAAGAGGTCAAAGAGATGGTAAAAGAGCTATTTCTACCCCATCCTATATCCTGCATTTCTAGTGTATGTGTAGGCTTTGAGTATTATCATTAAAAAATACCCAGGAGATGACATCACATTAAACCCGTCCCAATTTAGAACCTTAAAACATCACAGCAGAAACGAAGGAGGGACTAAAACGATACGTCTTGCGGACAACACTACAGAAATTGGATTTGGTGTAATGAGAGTCAGAAAGCTGGTACAGCGGGCAGAAAAAAAGGAGCAACTGAATGGGACTGCAGACAGAGAAAATATTTAAATCATTGCTTTGGGCAGACTACCTGCAGATGACTGAAACACCAGGAAGGCAGAGAGAAAAAGGTTATGACAAGATGTCTGAATAGCAATGAGCAATTTTTAATCGGTCTTTAATATGCCTACCTTGACATGCATAAAAGAGACCTGGTTTCCAAAGGGCAGATTTCACTGTTTGCCAAAAAACTGAAAACCACTAGCCAATTCGAACGTCTCTTACTGAAATAGCTTGGGTGTGAACAAGGCTTTTAAAGACAAAGGAGGATAACAGGTTGAAGTAGAGTGGTAACTGGAAATGAGAAAAAAAAAGAAAAAAAAAGGAAACAGGAAAAAAAATAATGGATCAACAGGGAGAAAGGTGAGAGAACAAACTCCATCAGAAAGTGCTGGTAAGTTAGCCCTGAAACATTTCGCAGAAATGCATCAATTCTGATGACATTCTGTTTAGAAAAAAATAACTTTATAGTCTTTGAAAGACTGGAGAGGAACACTGTGAATTTTCATTTAGAAATACATTTTAGATTGTTACTTTGTTTAAAAATATCGCTTTTTACATTTGATAATGTTTAAATTCCTATATTGTATAAAGAACGCTAAACAGACTAAAAACAAGGTATAAAAGAAAAGACTTAAATTTTAGCAAATAAGCATTTTAAACTGACCTTTTTTACCCTGATATATAACTGAATTTGAAAGATGGAATGCTTTCCTGGTCTAATATGGGTTATTTTAATGTGGAACTTTCCCACAAAACAAAACCAGCACACTTCAATGAGTTCCAGCACATTCATTTACATTTATACACGGTCTCTACCTGCATCACAGCATTAAAAGAGGGATTCACAGAATATAAAGTCTACCCACATTTTCCTCCTACAGGTCACATGAAATAACAATAAATTCTTTAAGTAGAATTATAGAATAGACTACACTAAGGTTTCTAAACCAATTTTCACTCTACTTCAAGTTGGGCGTGGAGGGAATTGGCTAATAAAAAGTCTTACACACAAAATCCATTATAGGAAGGCTCATTTCCCCAAAAGTGGGTCAGAATCAATTTCAACCTTGTTAAAGGGATGTGAAAACGACGACTGTTGAAACAAGCAATGCGGGAAAGAGATTTTGAGAGTCTTTGTTTTGTACCCAAGCTCTAAGTTTAACAAACAAATGGTAAAGGATCAAAGTTAGCCTATTACGAAGCATAAAACTACCTCTGCAGAAAACCATAAATTATGTATGGAGTCGGCATATTTACTAGTGCTGCTAGTAATGCAGAACAGCTCGGAATGAGCACTGACTGCTGAATGCCTCCTGTTCTTTTATGATGAATTATGCAGAAAGCTCCACCACCACAACTATGCTAAGGTGCTAGAGCTCATATATACATGAGCGCTTGAGAGTCATTCAATAAGCAGGAGACAAAAATATTACTTTTTTCCTTTTGCTCAGGTCCAACATTTTCTGAAGAGTAATTGCCACTAACACAAAAAGGGGTATATTGAAAAATGTCAGATAAAATTACTGTCTTCTCTGCCTCGCTTCCTCTTTTTTTCTTTTTAAACTTTTCTCTCTCCTCACCCCTGTCTTTCCATCTCCCTTCTTCAAGCGATTCAGCTGCATAAGACTTTGAAGTACTGATTTAAGTGATGCACCAAATTCCACGAACAGAAACGGCATCTGAGAATGTACCAACCAACCTGTATGTCAATTTGAGGACTTCCTCCATTACGAACAGTTAATTTTCAAAAAAGCTTTTGCTTCTACCAAAACAAGGACGATTTCAAAGCAGGTTCATTTATATTCAAGACTCGGAAGAACTTAAAGTACAACTGAAGTGTGGGAAATGTCTATATGGCCCAATGAGGCACAACGCATCATCACTTCCCCCTCTGAGGCAGTGACATCCAGAAGCCATCTGTTACACTTCTATCAGTGTGCCTAGATTGCTTTGATGCATAGCTATGCCCTAGCTGTACTTTTTCTGATTCGAAACCTAAGTCAGTATTTCTTTCTAGTAGCCTCCCTGAACTCCACGAGTTGGTTTGTGAGCAGGAATTTTTAGTAGATAGAATCAAAACCAAAGCAGAAGAACACGTACAGATTTTCCCATCCAAATCTGGAGCACATAAAGAGAGAGCAATCTGCCATGGCGAAAGATCTGAAGGACAAAGAAGTGGTTATCACGCTTGTTCCAGAAGACTGGAAACAAAAGATTAGCCTGAAAGTCCCACCTCTATAGTCATTACGAGCCTGTTTGGTTACCTGAGACTTGCGTGGATAGGCCACACACGGCTGGGAGCAATTTACCATTTCCTAAATCAGAACGATAAAAATCTGTAGGCAAAGCTACCAGATTCAACTAAAAAGATAATGAAATATACTTCATATGCAACACAAAGGACAACACAAAGCGCTAGTAAATAATGCTATTTTGACCCCAAAAACTTATAGTGGTTCTGATTCCAAATAAAATATGAAAGTATTTTTAGTCCTTCTGCTATCTGCAGAATTCAAAGTATTTTTTATTTATTTGGACATATACAAAAGTAAAAAAAATATCATTTTCCCCCGCTCTCTTTTCGCACTGAACCCAGTGGGGTAGCACATTGCGTCTTTTTCAAACTTCTCATTTAAAGCTGGTGGTTTAATTTTCAGACCTTGAGGGAAAAATCTCCATCTTGGGCTAAAACTTTATCTGTCTCATTTCAGCAGAGACGATTCTTTTTTTTCCTCTTTAAGAAAGTTATAAACCTCTTCTTGAAGTCTTTGAAGATGAAATGTATTTTCCCTATGCTCCTAACTTCAGCAATGGCCTAGAGATTTAACAGGAAACTAGGTCATTAGAGTCCCCGATACTTTCTTTGACACAGCTAAATGACATCTCTTCTGGAATCCAAATGTCATTTTTGCCCTTTATTCTTAGAAAAATAGATGTCAATCCCCACTGGAGAACACTGCGATCATTACCATTTGATAGAAAATTTAAATCAATGGGAAATAAGTTTGAGGTGCTGCTCCTCTACAGCTTCTGTTTCAGATCAATTTTTCAGGCTCCCTGAGCTGCCCAAGCCTCTCTCAGCTGGGCAGTTTCTTCTTCCGATCAAGAATGAATCTCGATATATACAAGTTAGCGTCTGTGCATTTTGGAGGCCAGCTCACAAAGTTCAAGATTGGAAAAATTCTGCGTCATTTCACGCCGGTTTAGAGAAAAAGCAAACCTAGCACGTTAGTGAACTTCCCTACTACAATCTGACTTCACGTTGTAATGCATTCGACAGCAATACAGAGCACAACGAACACATCACCATACTGCAGGTAAGTGAATAGCAATGGGTGAAACACAAGGGGTTTTAAGATTAAATGTCTTATTCCAATCATAAGTGACATTAGCCGAAAAAGCTTTGTCTTGTCATTTCAGTGGCATCCTCCTAATGCCAGCCCAGACCTCTGAGTCATCCAGCACAGTCCTCTTCTAGGAATCCCCACCTCTCCTCCACACATTTTAAGCATAGCTTTAAATTTTGCAGATTGACTGGTGTTTTGTGGTTTTCTATTATGCTTCCCCAGGATACACAATTTATGTCTACTAAAGGCTCACATCACACTCTCAAGGGAACAAAGCAGAGAAAACGAGGGAAACGTGTTGTAAGACAATTTGCCATGAACATGCTAAATTAAAACCAAAAGATAAAACAGCAGGTAAGGAATCTGTATCATTTTTTTTTTCAGGACACATAATCTGATTCACATTCACCTTTCTCCTTAATATCTTTCATGTTACATTAATGACCACAAGTATTAAAAGAAAGAAGCTAGTTACACATGCTAAACAAATAGTAAGAAAAATCATCATCTTAGATCAGGTGACAGACTGAAATTTGAAGGTTGTTGGGGCTTTTCTCTCTTTTTTTTTTTTTTTTTT
>VWZK01017385.1:0-28632 GCA_013396935.1 Baryphthengus martii
GTAGGTCACACAAGAACATGTCCAGGTGGGTTTCGAATGTCTTCAGCAAAGGAGACTCCACAACCTCTCAGGGCAGCCCGTTCCAGTGCTCTGTCACCCTCACTGTGAAAAAACTTCTTCCTTATGTTTACCTGGAACCTCCTATGCCCCAGTTTGCACCCATTGCCCCTTGTCCTGTCATTGGGCATCATTGAGAAGAGCCTGGCTCTGTCCTCCTGACACTCGCCCAGCTCTGTCGTCCTGACACTCGCCCTTTACATATTTATAAACATTCATGAGGTCACCGCTCAGTCTCCTCTTCTCCAAGCTAAACAGACCCAGCTCCTTCAGCATTTCCTCATAAGGGAGATGTTCCACTTCATCATCTTTGTGGCTCTGCACTGGACTCTTTCAAGCATATCTCTGTCGTTCTTGAACTGCCTAGAGACAGCACTGAGGAGAAGTTGTTCCATTACTTTTCCAGGGATGAAACTCCTTGTCCTATTGCCATGGGACCCCTCAAAAGTGAACTGGGTCTAATCCAGCTCACACTGTGTGGCTGGAGTCATCCTGACAGCATACTGCATCTGCTTCCTATGCTTTTAAAGAAGTGTTGACCTGACTAAAGTCCTGGTACCTATGGGGTTACATCCCAGCACCAGGTACAAATCTGTGACAACTCTGCTGGTTTTTCACTTCGGAGAAGCTGAATTGGGACACCATACTGGCACTGCTGTTGCCTGAGAGTACACTGGAAATGGAGCTCGCAGCCAGGTACTTTGACAACCCACTCAGGTAACTACCAGATTGTTTCTCTCTGGCAGCTGCCTTGTGCTACAAACTTGCTCCCAACAAAGTCAGTGATACTTTATCATTGATCTTGAATGACAGCAAACTCAGGACTTTGTAGCCTAGATACACCGGTGCATTGGGCAAGTATTTTATTTCAGAAACAATTCTTCTCAGCCCCTTAAAAGTCTACCACTGCTGACTTTTAGACTTATCACTTTTTCCTGCAACTCTAGCTTTGCCTCCTGACAAAATCAATATTCTAAAAATAAATAAATAAGCATACAGTGTGAGCATCTAAATTGAAAAGCAGCAGTTGGCAGAGCCATGCATCTTTAATCTGGATTTAGTCAGCCAGACAGAGTGAAACTTGGCAAGACCCCCCAGGCAAAGCATTCAACAAATTTACTGTACTGCACTTAGGAAGTCCATCAGTCCTCTCCCCTTTTCACAGGTATAAAAGAGCCACAATGCAGGAATGCTTCCAGTCACCTCTCCAACAGCTCCTCTCAGTGTCTCTCCTGGGATAATGGAGCGGTGGCTGTTGCCTAAGGCTTTGTGTGTCAACACAAAGGAGTGGACAAGTCCCTAAGTTTGGTGGGGAGAAGAGGTGGGATGAAATTGGAGGAGCAGGCTGCAGGTGCTTCGCTGAGGTCCTAGCATTGCCTCAGCCCCTTTCTGAGAGGAAATGCATTTGCAAAGAAGGGTCCTGTTTCCAGAGGCTGGGTCTTTTCAGTTTGGGAGAACCCTACACAGAGGATTTGAGGGTGGTGACCTGTCCAGGATTGCTTTTCTTGTTTCATCTGTAACATCCCTTGTGCTGCCAGTCAAGAACTGCACACACAAAAAAATATAACGGTAAGATGCTTCCAGCTACTCAGCTCCTCACTCACTTCCCAGGGACTCTTTTCTGTGAATAGTTGTTTCTGGTAGTTGAAAAAGGATATCATAATATTGCATTATTGGAGAAGGAATAGAGAGGTGAAAATGTAGATCTGCTATATAACCCTCAGTGAACTAAGAACAATAGCTCTGAAATCCTATCTGAATGTGGATATTGCAGTGATGAACAATGAATGAGGTTACATAGCAGAGCACAGAAACTTTTACACCGGTCTGCATCTTTGGACTTCTCGTTGAGTTTGCAACACACACTTCAGCTAAGATCCAATGGCTGTTTTGCACTGAAATATTCAACAGAGCAAGATATAAGTTTAAGCAGCACTGAGATCTCAGCTGGGATCTCAGCTCACCGTGACATATTGGAGATGGGTCTGAGCCCATCCAGGATGTGCAAAAATATGAACGTTTTTAGGAAGGTTTTTGAAGGCAGAAAATATTAGCATTTTTGGAGAAGGAATCTTGTGCATAAAACCAGCAGGGAATGAGTGACAAAACCAAGAGGGGAATATTCTGTCTTGCACAGGAATAAGTATTTTCTAGTAGTCTCTGGATAACGGGTCAGAAAATGGATGAGATTTGTTCATCCTTTTAACCTGCTCATGTCTGCGTGGCTGTGTGTTGCCCACGCTAACTGTTCTAGCAACTCTAGTCTCAACAGTGTTTTCATATCAGGATTTTTGTGTTTGCTGCTTTTGGCCTGATGAAGATGTAATACTAGAGAAGTTCAAAGGCAGCAGGTGCTGAAACCTAGCGCTTTTCTCTTTTTTTCTTTTTCTTTTGTTCCCCAGAGGGACGGAAGCATCATCTGTCAGCAAGAGTTTACGCAGAATAATTCCTTCTGAATGACAAGAATAAACACTTTTCAAACATCCACATGAAGACGAAAACCAGAAGATGACGACAATCAGAAAGACGGGAGGGGCAAGGACAGCATAAACACCTAAAATGTCTGGGTAGACCTGGAAAGCAGGGGCATGATTTCTGAACAGTTGCCACAAGCGCTGTAGGCTATAGACAGATGTGCTTGTTCTTCCGTTCTCCTGCTGCTCAGATAGATCCTGCACTCCCGTCCGACCTCTGCAGATCAGTGAAGAGTGATTTGTGTCTTCTGAAACATCTCACTTTTCAAGTCTCAGACCCAATTTAGTTTCCAAGTGTTCTTCATAAAATTTGATATTTCATGGTTAAAGATGTTTATTCAACTGTAAAGACCAATACTCCATTTTTTTCAGAAAGGCTACTGCAAATGAATTTAGATTGTGGTTGCTGAGGCTTTTTTGATATTTAAAGGAAAAGAAGAAATCCTTTTACACATTTTGAAGTCGTTTAACTTTTTATTCTAATTAAAAATTTCATGAAAATATAATTTTCTTGAGCAGAATTTCTGACCTATTCTGTTCTTTTATCTTGCCTATTCTGCTTGCATGTTGTTTTCCAGCAACAAACAGCCCTGTAGGATCACGGGGGCACTTCGGTCTTTTACTCTACTCTGTCCTATTCCTTCTGGCTAGGTCCTACTCTACAGTACAATAAACTTTTTTTTTTTACTCTCTCTTTCTTCCTTCTTCAGTCTGGCAGCATAAGCACATCACCCTGCTCCCTCTGTTTCAAGCCTTTCTGCTTTGTCTGCGTTTCTGCAAATGAATCATTTTTTTTTGCATCTGTTTTTGTGAAAAGGAAAAAACAAAGCCAAACAAATGAGCTCTGAGAAATGTCAAGGAGGCTGTTAAACAACAGTCTCGAAAATGGCGCCTTAATTGCGTCACTAATGGGAGATTTTATCTAATTGAAAAGCAACGAAGCAGATCTTTTTTTTTTGCTTTAGTTTCCATTAAACACTGCCTGAGAAGTGGAGAAATTAAGAGGAACCACAAAACAAATCTTTACAGGGGCTGGGAGTGTCATTGCCAGAGAGAAGGATGTGCCTCTTTGGCTGCCCATCTTACAGGCCATTGGAAGGGTTGATGCTGCCCACAAAACCCAGCAGGAGGTTTAAGCAGCCGTGGAGAGAAGGTGGTGGGCAGTCACTAGGTATGCAACAAAGCCATCTACTCGCAGAGCGGTGTAATACCCACTCTGGTGTAGACAACTGTAAGTCTCAAACTTCTGGGGTTTGCAGAGCCTGTTTTTACAAGAGTTTTATTGCTTGCCACTGCCTGTCTGTGAGTAGCTGACGTGGGCATTTGCAGTATAACTTTTTTTTCTAATAAACTTCAATGAAGCTTTGGGCCATAGACTGAAGCACACAAAAAATGTGCTCTGTACTTAAGATACCTATGGGCTCCTATATCAGGCTTACTGTCCAGGTAAAGACTGAGCTCACACATGTATGAGGGCTTTGCTATGTCTGTCAAGCACTGCAATTACTGACTCCAGGAAGCACTGGGGGTGCCGTCCCTCTGCAGCTCCATTTTGAAATACATGCATGAGCAATCAACATTTCTCCCGTGAGAGTGGATAAGCATGTGAAAATTGATCTGTACTTTTCCACTAAGTCCTGCCCTCCCATCTCAAGAAAACCTTGACAGATTCAATCAATTCTACAACAACCAGCAAGCTGACAATAAAACTAGAGGCTGGTTGGAAACTAGCCCAGAGCGATGGCATTGTACTGCCAGAATTTAATAATGTGGTCATTCAGGAGAGAAAGTTAGATGGGATTCCCACCTCGCTTCTCTGTGCTCCTCTGGGAAAGGAGCATGCTATTTAGAGGGCTCTCGTGGGCTGTGGGGATGGGAAGCAAAGGACCCTTCCGGTCTGGTAGGTCAACATCAATATATGAAGCAACATTAGTAATCTGGCCTTGGAAGGGAGGTGGAACTTCACCATCTCTTCTCATTCCTTGTAGAGGTGCAAATCATCACTTTCAGTTCAGTGATGATGGGGATTCAGTGCCAGGGCTTAAGACTTAGCTATGTTTGCTTCCACCCGATCAACGAAAAGAAAAACCATATGGTTTTCTTGTTCATGTATGTGATTTCTGTTTGAAAGAAGATATCACAACAAAATGATCTGGAGGTTTAGACCTTATTTGCACTAATATTTATGAGTACTTGTGATGTATAAATGAAACAAATGGTATCCTAAATCGTACCGGGAGAATATGAAGGATCAATTCAACAAACAAAACAGGCTCTGATCTTGTTAGCTATACAAATATGCACAAAGCACATTAAGAGAATAATAAATATCTACCATTTCAGCAGCTTCTTTCATTCCATGAAGTTCTCTCTAGAAGCTGTGTACGCAGACAGAGATCCCACCAGGCATCTCTTTGGTTATGTATACTAACGGCAAGTTGTGTATACAGCATCCTCCCTAGCAGTCTGTCGTGCAGTCTGCAGGTGCTGCACAATTAATCCAAATCAGTTATAATCACAAATTGAGTAATTGAGTAGTAATTGACTAGCAAATGATGCTCAATTGTCCAAGCAAAGGAGAGCAGACCACCCAGTGGACTGGATTTGGAACATAGCTTGGCAGAGTGCAACTCCCTGTGTGAAAAGCTGGTGCAGATAATACTCTTTTTCATGGAAAAATGCCAGGGAATCTTTGGCGATAATAAATAGGTAAGAAAACTCAGATTTTGCATCTCTTTTTAAATACCTCTGTGCCAACAGTGTACCCCAGTCTGTAGTGACACACCGGGGTGATGGGTCAGTATAGACTTTGGCAGTAACACACCACTTACTTCTTCACCTGTACCTCTTCCTGTGCCAGTGTGTTTATTTTCCTGAGAAGTTTCTGTCAGTAGAACAAGCTAACCCGAATTTTAGAATAATTTTAGAATAATTAATATAATCAACTGGACAAACTGATAAAACCAACTGGACAAATTAATTTTACTTAAAAATAAATAATCCTGACTGGGACAAAAAGACTTAGGATTTCTGAGGAGACAGTCTTGACAGGGAAATTGTACATAACTACGTTTTGATATACTTGACATTTTCCAGCAACAGAAATCCTGCAGCGTTTTTTGAACAGAAACTGCTGTGTCAGCTTTCTCCATGCAGTCCGGCTCCTTGGCAGCTGCCAGATGTGCTGTCAGGGGTCTGTGGCTCCCAAAGTTTTCAGGTGCCACCACTGTACATCATGTTCTACTGCTGCACCACAGAATGATCACTTGGTATTAGACAGCGACTTGGGCCATGGTACTGGGATCCAGGGGTGGTTTTCAGAGAGCTTTCTTGAGCTCAGATTCATAGATGGTGATTTTGGGGCAACCTCTGACATTGCTGGTAGTTCTGTGGATCAGAAAACGGCTGTGCTGGGGCCATGAACATGACAGAGTGATGGCACACAGAGATCTGCTACTGGAGTGTAAATTTCTGTGGCAGCAGGTGAGCCTCCTTCCACAGATGACAATGTGGGTGTGATGGCCTCTGAAAGCTGAAGTCTTGGCTCAGACTTACACAGGCTCTTGCAACTCCTGCAGCGAATGAAGACAGAGTTTCCCTGTCAGTGAAATGGGGAGTCTTGGGATCTAATGAGATATTCTGTTTTGGGGCTTGTGGCTAATTCTGTCCCCTCCTTCACTATATTTTTTCCCTTTCATTTTTAGTCGAATACAACAGTGTAAATGAAAAGAGTAGCAGAGCTGTTGAAGGAAACCTTTTTTTTTCTTAATTTTGATATCAGTGAAATTATGAATTGTGAAAATCACACATTTTATTTTAAATGAAAAGAATTATCTGAGGAACTAAAAATGTCCTGGAAAGAATTTCTATTCTTTCCTCCAAGAGGTCTCCAGGAACAAGCGCTATTTCTGTCTGGCTTTTCTGAGGATATGTACAAATATTTCTCCCACCTCCCGCAAAGAGTAAAGAGAACCATGAGTCTTTTTAGGTCACTTTCCATGATTGTCCTGCCTCTCTTCATCACCTTTTATATTCTCTCAACTCTGCTGTGCTGGTGACGCTGCCCTCATCACTCCCTCATTACATTGCCATACAAGCACCTTCACTCTTTTACTCCTCTCCCTGTGTGGTGGCACTGCCCAGAGCTGCCATCCTGTGCAGGGACTGACTGTGCACAGGAGGAGTTCCCTGGATGAGGCCTCCTGTTATAGTCCATCAAGCTCTCCTGATTTAAAGGAATACACGCAACGGGTGAGGGGTGAAAGCTGCTTATAAGCCAAAGGCTGATGCCTCTCCACTGCTTCAGGCATCCCCATGTACTCTCTCGTACCCACCCACCTCAGTGCAACGATCAGTTCTCTTCTGGGAGGGGCTTTTGTCGGTGTTGGCCTCGCTACTGTACACACAGATAACAATAATGTTGTTCATGGACTGCCTGGGCTGAAAGCAACTTGGATCACATGTAGAAGTGTCTGTAACAGCCTCTCTCAAGCTGAAGAGCTCATCCTACAGAGGCGCTTACAGCCGAAACACTGTTAGAAAGGAACTGGCAAGAGACTCTTGGAGTGTCACTAATAATAATAGTGTTACCGAACTAAAGCAAAAGCGATAGAAGTCATTAGGAATGAAGAGACTTATTTAAGCAGAATAAGAATATTATAGAGAACTTGGATAGATTAGCAGGGGGGAATGCTGATGAAAAAAATCTATCTTCACAAATAGGCTTATGATTAAAAGCTGCATTAGTGAACATAGTTAAGAGGATTAAAAATAAAAAATTAAGCTAAATAGTTGAGATAGGAATAGTGCAGTGGCTTTGAGCAGGTTGTGGTTTATCAGCCTGTAACTTCTGCTCTGCAGAGAGCAAGCGCGCGGAAGAGCCGGTTGAGCAGCGAGCCCTGCAGCACAGTGGGGACTACTGGTGCTCAGCATCTCCTGATCTAAGGCCTGTTAGTATCCTACTGCTGAAAGCTGCATCTCCATGAGCGATATTTTAGCAGACATCAGGGACTGTATTTTCAAACATGAGTATTTGCTGTTATTGCCACCCTTTTTACCAGCTAGATATTTGGGTGCTATGTGATGACGGCAGCCTCCACCTAGTAGCAAGGGAGAGGTTATTGGAACCTTTTGAAGAAAAGTACACCACGGGAGCATCTGGGGACAAACCCTATGACAATATAGTCAGTATGCAACTTGACTTCAATTGCTGAGCTGTTTCCTTTCTCCTTGCCATGTACTTATCTTTTATTGTGCTGCTGTCATTACTAAGTGGTCTTTGACAGTTCTTCAGAGCATCTAGGTCCCAGTCCTCTAGCAGCACTTATTTATTGTGATTTATAGCTCTTTTTCATGTGGGAGGAAGGTGATTTCCAAGATTGCGATTTCCATGATCGCAATCCTTGCACCCTGCGGTGCTCTTATGTCGAAGAAATTCCGTGGGACTGGATAGAAGAAGATGCAAGATCCATCTCGTTAACAAAAGGCTATACTGACAAAAGTTGGATTCATTTTGTTCATACCTGTTGGACTCAGGATCCAAGCCATTAAAACAATCTTAGGAGTAGTTACCAGTAAGGAAACCCCATGGTCTTTATCCATGTCATCTCTACACACCACAGGTTTATACAACCTTCATGATTGCTTGATCCTTCCAATAATAAGACTATTTAATGATAAAATAAGGGGGTAAGTGTTTTCCACTCTCGAGTAGCTTGAAATGTTCACCCTGAAATAAAACCTGAAATGCTTTGAATTGTCCAGACTTCCTAAGAAAAGCAATGATGATTTCAGACCCGTTGTGTGAATATATACCACATCTTCAGTATTGGATTTTCACTTTGAGGAACGTCATTCTGTCCGTGTACTGCAGTGGTTGCTCGGTTTTGTTTTAAACATTTGTTTTTGTTAAACTCAGGGGAAAACTGAGGGTTACAGAGCGAAAAGGAGGACTCCATAACAAACAGCCAAGAAGAAAGGGAAACAGGCAGGATAAAGGGGGATGTGCAACCGTCTTAGAAGACGGGATGCGAAATTGAGGGAAAGCCTGTGCAAGGACCAAAAGAAGAAGAGAGACAGCAAGCAGTGCCTTGGCACCCCCTTGCAGTAGGTTTTCCAAGATCTGGTGGCTCTTTTATGGTGGCTGTGCTTCACTGTTGATGCTGTAAACAGTTGGCAGCTGTGAACAAAGGCTGTCATCAAGTTCAGCCCAGAATTTCAGTTTCTTACATGTCCTGTATGTTTTCTATCTTTGGGAATTGCTGCTCTCACATACAACTGTGTGTTGTTCTTATTTCTGTCATTTACTACCACTCGGTTATCACTACAGGCATTGCAACCACTGAGGGCTGGAGGTTTGCTCATATTCTATGACCTGTCCTCAGAATACGGGGCACTGGGTTCAAGATACTTCTGTATCTGTACACAAAGGCAGCTGGAGATGGGAAATGTTGTGCTGAGGCTAACTTCAATGCCTCAAAAATAATGTTCCCTATTTCTGAGTGAAAACAAAGCCCTGGGAATACTTTTTTTCCATCATAACTGAACTGTGGAGGAACATTTCTTTTCAGACTGGAAAAGCTTACAGAAATACTTTTATTTTTCTGTTTCAACCTATTTCCTGGTCTGATAGGAGGGTCCCAGCAGTCCCTCAGAGATCTTCCTGATGAAAAAGATCCTTAGTTATAGCCAGTGTTTCCATGAAATATTTCAACTTTGACAAACCACTGCACCTGAATAAAAATTCTTAATTAAAATTTTTCTGGCAAGCTCTACATATACAGTCCTTTTCATTAACATTATAGAAATAGTATTTTCCACAAAGCTACTTACATTCTTAAGCTGTCTTTATGCCAGCAGTGAGTATTCTCCTCGTGCTGGCTGGCTCTGCAGCCCACATCCACGCAGGTATAAATCATGAAATCTGTGTGAGCTTTAGCAGTGTGCTGTAAGAAAACATTTGTCCCCTGAGTCAGCTTGCCCCAAGGGAGAATCTGTACCATTGATTTGGATTTCACTATACTGCAACCCTCCTCTGTCCTATTATTTCCTCCTGCTCCTGTGTATCCACCTAAGGATCAGCATATAATAGAAGGATTTTTTTTTTGTCCTCCTTCAGCAAGCCTTAGTGAGATTTCCATTTCTTGCTCTGCTTGTTGATCCAGCAGAGCTAAGCTCATATCCTTCGTAATCCAAGGCCAGGTGAAAAGGCTCTCTGGGCACTACCCCTGCACACTATATGAATGAACAGTCCTATAAATGGGCAAATAGTTTTCCAATACTTTGACTTCTCTCTTGTGTTGCTCAGCTCTCAGAAGACAAGGAAGGTAACTCTGTTTCAGCCTGTAACGTGTTGAATTTGAAGACCTCTTTTGTCCCCTGTTCTTTTTAATGATTGCTGATATAGTTGTAATAAATAATCTTCCTCATCAAGAGATGCCTGTGCACTCTTCTGCTGTGGGAAATGCTGCTATTCCTATTGATGCCTGGGGACACTGAGTTGGAGAGAAGTGATGGGTATGGTTTTTGTAGTGCTCATCACTGCCATCTCCAGCTAAAGCTGTGAGATCTTGAGCATGCAGCCACCTTCTCCCAGGTGGAGCCAGGAACAACACTGTCCTGGTTTGAGTTAGAATACGACTCATTTGTTCAGTGATTTTACTTTGCAGCTCAGTCTCTTCTAGGTAACTGCACTTCTGAAGTTAACGGTATAGTTTTGCAGACAGCATCTGTTTCTGGAAGTGATAACACTCGGCATTTATAGCTACTACCAAGGATTGGTGGGTGCAGAAAAGCTTTTGCTTATACTTGCTCCTGTGCAGACCAAGGTCGATGTTAAATTTTGTGTACCACATCAGGGGTGCAGAAAATAAAAAGCCACACCTGTGGGGAGTAGCAGACAGGACAGGTGACCCTAAACTGACCAGCAAGGTTTTCCATCCATACATGTTGTGTTTGGTATAAAGCTGAGGGATCACAAGGGTCAAGATCTCTTCTTCAATGGCTGGCACCCAAGGAGGACTCTGTCTATTCTGCCTATGATCCTGATCCATGTGTTCCTGAATCCCACTCTAGAATTCAGCTCCTGAATTCAGCTCCTGTCTGCTGCTGAGTCCAGTCTGGGACTTCCCCAGTGTCTACTCCAGAGCATCAGTGGTGATGGCAATGCTGTTGCCATCAGAGGGGTTGGGTTCAATATTGGTTTGGTGTATAGATTTCATATTGTTGTCATCAAAGCTGTTTTAGTTTTCTTTTCCAACCCGTCAATCTCTCTCCCTTTTCCTCTTTCCCTTCACTTTCCGAGAAGGGAGAAGTATTATTAATAGAGAGCATCTGTCATTTTCTAGTGGCTGGCCCAGCCCCAAACCTTGACAAAGGCACTCTTCAGCAAATGCAGTGTATTTTCCTAGGAGAGCAGAACAGGGCAGTGCTATAGCAGTCAGTTCTGGGATTAAGGATCAGTGTAATTTCCTTGTTCTCCCTCTGCCCACCCAGCCATTCACCGCTTTTACCTTGGTGCAAAATATCCTCTATAAAGGACGTTTGGAAAAACATCAAGGATGTGGATGTTAGAAGTAGGAGATGATTCCTGGGGTTTTGGTACAGGCCTGTGTCCCAGGTGGGCAGTCCGCTCTGACTTACTGACATTTTGGTTTCCTGCTGCAGACTCAGTCTCTCTCCCTGCAGTCCTAGCAGCAGGAAGAAAACATTTTGAAGGGCTTTAGCCCACCAGAAACTGCTGGAATCATTTCTCATCTCCTTAACTTTGTTGGAGCTTTGCTATCACCTAGATACAAAAACATACCAAGGTGGTTTCTGTTGCATTCTCTGAGGAAAGCCTCCATTTTCCAAGGCAACAAGGCTGAGCATGTGTTGCCTGCCTCTCGCTCTAGGCAGCTCCCAAGCAGCAATCGAAGGACCCAGGTTTTCACGAGGGCTAAAATGGTTTGGATGTGAGCCCGTATCTCTGTGTGCTGGCTGCAGCTTACCCTCTTTCTGGGTGCATTATTTCATGGGAAAGAATGTCAGGGCCATTGGCTGATTTTCCCTCTCATTATGCCATGCAATAAAACTGAATAAATCTGTTTGAAGATGTCTTTTCTATGCTTCATTCCAGATCTACTCTCTCCTGCTTTTTTCTCAAGTAATTTCTAAGTGCTCTGTGGTGCTCCCTCACCCATCCGCACCCACCTGCCATAGCCGTCTTTCAACCAGGGGATTTTGCAGGGATTAAGCATGCAGACAATATTATCAGTGTCCTTTTCCCCCCAGAACCCTGAAAAGCACTATCTTCTAGTATTTTCATATACTTCTCGCTCTCAGCTTGGAGTACCTGACCTGCAGAGACATTTTGGAAAAGAGGATAACACCTTTGTGTAGTTGCTGGCCAGGCAGCGAGTCAGAGCTGAAGCTTAGATGCTGTGAGTGAAGCTGCAGCTGTCAGTGCTGCTCTCTGCAGATGGAAAAGTCAGCTTGGATAGAGGGGAGTAGACATTCTTTCCAATCCAGGCACAAAATAAAAAGGGAAAGCAAGGGTTTTTTTTAAAAAAAAATAAAGATTTTTTAGAATTTGAATAAATTTAATTTTCCTTTTATTTTATTTTCACCTTCTGAGCTTTGACTGTGACAGCATAAGGAAAGGATTTTAACAGACTATTGCTGACCAGAAGGACAAGCACAGAAGGTTTGTGCAGACAGAAAGTTTCCAGATTTCGTGAGGCCATGACTTGCAGGAACCCCGAAACCCTTACTCTGCTCTAATGGGAATTTTCACAGATGCAGGACTCCCAGCCATTGAATGCAAAGTACCTCAGCACCTGTTATTCTTCATTTTTGTTATTGAACCTCTCTCTGCCCCACACAGTTAGTGTTTGGCCATTCCTTTCACACTGCTTTGCAATGTTGCTGTCACTATTTTCTGTAATAGCACATCTGCTTTGTGATAATTTTCCATAAGCTGTCATAGACAGCAGTTAGTCTGGGATCCTCCTTTCCTGTAGTTAACTTTTTGTATTTATAAGAAAATGGAAAATTAGAAGAAATTCTTCGGAAACTGGCAATAGTTGAAAGGTCCTGAACAAGGAAAGAGCATATAGAAAGACTCTTCCTGTATTAACACCAGCCCCATCAGTCCCCTGTCTTGTTGCTTGTTCTGTGGTAGAAATGAAGCCTCGGTTTACACCCATGGAGAAAGTTTTTTTTCCAGCTACTACACTGATGTTCTGTAGAGACCTACATGTGCTCTCCATTGTCTTGAGAGCATTGCATCTGGCCTTCACCTGCCTCCAAACTAACTACATCCAGTCCTCTTCTCAGCTGAAGCCTCTCACACCATGTCAGAAGATTTCTTCTGCCTCTTTTGGTTTTCAGCATATCTGTGCCCCTGCTCATCCGAACATCCATCACAACAGGCTTTGTTCCCAGTTTCTGGCTTCTTCCTGAAACTTTGCTCCCTCTCTCTGTGCCTTGCAGCCTCGCCTGCAATGTGCATCTGCGATTGCTCTGTGTGGTGTGGCACAGCTCAATTCCTGTTGCCTTCCCCACGAGTCCTTTGAAGATACTTTGCAATGGTTCTAGCCAGAAAAATAATGTTCTGCAAATGGTTTCAACAAACAAACAAATAAAACACTTTTTATTTTTGCCATTTCCAGAAAAGAACAGAGAAATTAAAACCCAGGAGAGTCCTTGGGTGAATCCTGGGTTTGGTTTTTTTTGTGAATGAGTGGAGGGTCTCATCAACCTCTCAGTTTCCAATGGACAAAACATGCACAGCAATACGGTAGCTGTAAAGGTCATAAAGGGTCAGAAGAACATGCCTTTCCTCTTATCATCCCTCTAAATTCTACAGAAATCTCTCCCTTGGATTTCATCACTATCTTTTTGTGGCAAATTGAGGTCACTCTGATGGGTATTGTATAATATACACAAGTGTGAGAGCAGGCTGATGCTGCCTGCCAACCTTTGTGCCCAGTGGTGGTACAAGACCTGCTGCTGGTGCGACCTCTTCACGTGTGCAAGTTTCTCCTCAGGCTGATTAACAAGCACTCATTTCCTCCAGAATCAAAAGATGACAATCTCAATCTCAGCACCCAGCTGCTGCATTGTTGCTGTAACAATAGTGCTACTGTAACTGGAAGGAGGTGAATTTTTCCAGGGCTTCATTGAGCAAGAAAGGCTCTGAAGTGTGTGAGATCTGAAGAGAGCAACAAGTGACAATTCAGCATAAAGGCGCTCTCTTTCCTTTTACGACAGTGAGAAGGAATGATAATATGATCTAATAAAAAGGTATTACTTTTCATCCCTACATACCTTGGCTCTCCAATGGAAAAATGGACTAGAACAACCTAGTTTGGCCAAGATTCAGTTTTAGCAACTGTTGAATTGTTTCCATTTGGACAGAAGGCAACTGGAAGCGTTGAAAACAGTGGAAAGGAATTGGGAATAGCTGTCTACCCAGTCCTGGTGCTGCTAAAATCAAATAGCTTCCTCTTGCACCACCATGGCACAGATTCATACTTGTTCACACTTTTAAATGTGCAGGCACGACTGCTTGAGCCAAGGCTTTCTCAGCTATCTGTGTGTTTAGTTGCATGTATAGACGTAGTGTTAAATATTCAAGAAAAAAACTTCTGCAGCTTTTGCCTTCTTTCAAAATGTGACCCAGTGAACCTCTGCAGGCCGTCTGAACTGCAGTGACAGTCTTGCCAGTCAGGTGCTCTATCTGCTTTAAAGGCTAAGCTGTAATGTCTTACACACCAAATCTGCAGTTCAAGCAGTCCCCTCTTCACATCCCCCAGCCTGCACGTGAGGCATTGACCTACAGCCTCATAATCTTCCTCCCTCTTCATCATGTCACCTGCTTGAGAGGTTGACACCTAGCATGGGCAGAGGATGGTGGGACAGGCTTCTCACTCTTCCCATCCTGTGGTACCATCCCAGTGAGGATGTGATCCCATCAGTCACTTATTACATACGTGCTGGAAAAATAGAAAAGGCACCTGCTTAGCCTGTTGTTAGCTTAGAAAGAACCTGGGTCTTGTGACTGAGGAAATAATTAGGGGCTGAGGGCTCCCGCCCTCTGTCTCTGACATAGATGTCAAGATGGCCCTTGGCAAGTCACTTCACCTCCTGAGAAGACTGTCTACAAGATGTTTTCCTCCATTCTCTTGCTTGCCTCATCTCTTTGCATCAACGTGCCTGTGTGCCCCTGAGGACCACTGCTAAGATTCCTGAGCAATTAAAAAAAGCAAACTATCTGGCACTAGGATTGTAATGGATACACCTACCATATTTTCTACTTTCACTGAAAAAATAAAAAATAAGAGTGTGCAACAAAAGAAAACAAAAACCATCAATGGAAACCTTTGATTGAATCTGTTGGTTTTTGGAGCAAAGAATTATCCTAGTTGTCGCAGTATGTGCTGCCTCAGACACAATGCTGACTCTGAGCTTCTGGAACACCAAAACAAAGATACCTCACTTCTGACAATAGCTTTTGTCATCACACTCTTTTTAGATTTTGAATTTGTAGCTCCAAGGTGGGAATCTTCCCGCTGCCCGCTACTCCCCCCTCTGCCCAGCCCATCATAATCTATAGGGAAGCTTGAAGAGAATAGTGGGATTTGCTCTCTCTCTTTTTTCATCTGTGACTTGAAATCTGCTGCATTTCTTCACCGTTGGAGAAAAGAAAATAAGAACTTCTTGTATATTAATGTTAAGTCTGTTTTCACCCCACGCCTCCTTCCACATCTCCTCTCATTCCTTTTATAGACAGCTTGACTGCGGGTGTGAAATACAGTGTGGGGAGTCCATGCATTACTTCCTTTGAAGTAAATCAAGTTTTTTGTTATTTCACAGTCCTTTTGCCTGAACTATTTACGTAGCCTTTCCTAGGTGCAGACCTGGGCTGTTTGCTGGGAGATTCAGGACCCAATTGAGCTGTCAGTGCCCATTTTCCTTCTCAGAGTAGTCACTTCAGTGCAACCACTGCCAGCCTACACCTGGGTGCAAACCAAACCAGGTTTGTGCTGAATTAAAAATGCAGCCATTATCATGCTCCTTTTTAATTTCTCCACCTGATTCTCCAAGAAGAGCCCTGGCTATCAATTATTTGGGAAACTGGAGCCATCTGTGGGGCAGAGGGAGCTTTATCTTTGCATGCTGCGCACGGCAATGATATGAATCGCAAGTCCTGTAGGAAAAACACTATTATTATTTAAAGAGCTATTGGCTGTCATTGCTCTGCCCTCCACTGAGGTCTCTGCAGCTTTCTGATTGCCTGACTGTTTGGCTTTACAGTGATTTATTGTACTTACATAAACAGGATGACTAATATGTTTTTCAAATGTTAATTCCACACCCAACTGTAACCCCCCTCTATTGTTCTATGTGAGTCTTGGTGTGTTATTTTATCTCCTGTATTCATCCTGAATTGCCTTATTCCTCTTGGGCTTCAGGAACGTCTCCAGGATCTTCAGGAATTTTTGCATGTGTAGCAGTAGCTGCTCATTGTTGTGCAAAGTGTTGTGGTTGCAGATTCTGCTTGGATTACTGAGCTGCTTTCCGTGTGTGACCGCAGAGATGTGACCTCACTAAGGAAACTATCTGGCAGTAGCTGGGAGACTGTGTCTGGAATCAGTGTGTCTAGTTTTGTCCCCCTAGTACAAGAAAGACATCAGCAAAACGGATCAAGGTCCCCTTAGTTGATGATCACCAAAATGGTCAGGGACTTGGGGTGCAGGATGGAAGAGAAAAGGCTGGGAGAATAGATTTGTTCATCCTGGAGATGAGAAGACAAAGAGGGGTTTTACTGGTCTTTTCATCTGGCAGGTGTCACAGTTTAGGGTCAGGGCAGGCCACTAGACCTATAACAGACACACTCTGTTAGCCCCTTTCCTTCCCCAAAGGAGAAGAGAAAAGTAAGAAGGGAGAGAGACTTATTGATTAGAAAAGGAAACTAGAAGAGCTTTAATGAAAATAATAAAAATGGAATATATACAAATCTATACAAAATCAATATCGAACCCAACCTCCCTCGATAGCAATTATATCACCGTCACCACTGATGCTGTGGAGCAGACACCAATAAAGTCCCAGACTGGGCCCAGGGGCAGACGAGAACTCGGTTCAGGAGCTGCAGTCTGGTAATGGATTCAGCAACACACAGATCAAGATCAAAGGTAGAACGGACAGAGTCGTCCTCGGATGCCAGCCATTGAAGAAGCAAGCAAGAAGACGAAAGAAAGAGCCAAGCAAGAGCTGAGAGAGCCTGACACTCGTGATCCCTCAGCTTTATATGGAATATATATGGGATGGAACACTTCATTGGTCAGTTTAGAGTCACCTGTCCTGTCCGATCCTCCCCACAGCTGCAGCCTTTTACTTTCTGCACCCTCAATGTGGCACACAAGATCTAACAGCGGCCTCGGTCTGCACATCAATCCTTGGTAATAACTCTAAACATCGAGTGTTATCACTGCTAGAAACAGGCACTGCCTATGAAAACATGCTGCTAATTTCAGAAAGTGCAGTTAGTTCGAAGAACTTAGATGAAAAGTAAACCAGAATTAGTTCTGTTCTCACTCAAATCAGGACAACAGGTCTTTTCACCTTTGCAGGAAGCAAAGCATAACAGTTGCAGCAAGAAAAATTCTTATTCATAAAGAAAAGTAAATTCCTGAGGAAGATTGTGCAGCACTGAAAGAGGGCCCAGAGAGTCTCTGGATCTCCATCACTGGAGATATTCAAAATTCAAATGGACATGGTCCTGAGCATCGCACTCTAGCTTTGAAGTTGCACTGGTGAAAGCAGGGGTTAGAGCAGACAGCATCCTGCAACCCAACCTATTCTGCCATTCTGCCTTCTAGCCTCACGTCCCAGTAAAGTGCTGTGGAGAAGAAGGGAGCCTTGCCCAGCTCTCCTTTTCATGGCTGCCCACTGTAAAAGACTGCTGGGAAAGGAGATCTTGAGAGAACAGGGAATCTCTCTCTCCTATAACATTACCTGATGATACTGTCTTCCATTTGGCCAGAAATTTTTCTATAGGGAAAAAGAGAAATTGGGCCATGGCTTGCATTTTCACAAGTCCCATGCAAATGGCCTGTCTTTGCAGTCTCTGCTGAGCTAGGCTGAGCAAGCAACTTGTGGGAAAAAAGCAGCAGGTCAAACAAACTTGTGAGGAAGTTCTCCCAGTTGTGAGCTCAGGGGAGAGGAGGGAATATATTTGTTGAATAAATCACTGTCTTGTCTGTCTCTGTGTTCGTCTGTGGCTTTATCTATTAAATGGAGCCATTAGCAGAACCAAAATGCTCCCCAGAGTCATTCAGAATGAAAACACTTTCCCTTATTGTCTTCGCTACTTCTAACCACCAGAAACAATTTCCTGTATCAGAGGCCTTTTCTAGACACAGCATTTAAGTGATGGCCTAGGAAGGCTGAGCAGTGCCATCCTAAATCTCTGTTCTGTCATGTGTGATATGTTAGAATAAATGCAATAAATTGTGGTGTGTTGGTAATCAGAAAAGTAGTGAAGCATAGCCCAAAACAAGAGCAGGCCGGTTTGCAAACAATAAGCTGTTTGCAAACAGCTGACAGTCAGCAATGATCAGAAAGTCATGGTATTCTGGTGGCCAGTCTGTCCCCTCACATGAAATGGGTTGCAGGCTTTGGTCTAGCTCCTTACCAGAGGCACGTGTTAGGTACGAGAGGGCTACAACCAGTGTGCCTGAAGATTTGACAGCCTCTGTTTCCTGCCTCTGGGTGCTTCACAGGCATCTGGATGAAAATGTGTTGTTGGAAGTGATCTGGGGGATCTTGGCATTGGTGCGAGACCGTTACAACTGTAGAAAGTAAACTTGTTCATTCTTTCTTACTGCATTGCAAGTAGAGTTAGTGGGAGTGTTTAATTCAGTTAATAGGATTAAAAAGTTAGGTTGTTAAGCTCAGTAAGATAGCTTGTTTTAGCACGCTGACTAGAGTGATTAACTTTTTTAAGAGATGGAGGAAACTCAGATACAGCAGAAGAGAAATAAAGGGCTTTAGAAAGAAGCGCTCCCTGACTACTGTGTCTTTGGCCCTCTACTCCTTTTAGCTTTGCTCGCAGTGGAGCTCCAAACCCATCACTCAGTCCCACCTCTCCCAGAATCTTCCTTTTCTTGAAGGCTCCAATCTCCCATTTCTTTGGAGGTACCTGTGTAATTGTCCCAGAGGGAGCTGCTTCCCTCTCATGTCCTCTATCCAGCTTCCACTCAAAACATCACACAGCTGCTGACAAAAATATAAAAGTACCCATCTTATGAAAAGCCTCCTGCTCTTTTCTCACAGGTGCATTGGGTTTGCTTCTTGGCCTCCTGCAAATAAGCTCCTCTCTGGCTGTGTCAGT
Source organism: Baryphthengus martii (assembly GCA_013396935.1). Lineage (NCBI taxonomy): Eukaryota > Metazoa > Chordata > Aves > Coraciiformes > Momotidae > Baryphthengus > Baryphthengus martii. The sequence continues at coordinate 18,910 of VWZK01017385.1, forward strand.
GCAGGAGTGACCTGGCTTTGGGCTGGTACCTGTGGTGGCCGTAAGCAAGCGTGGGTTCTACCAGCAGCATGCCGTGGCATTGTGGAGTGCTGCTGAGGAATCACCACTGTAATCAGGTGGTGTCCGTGGTGTGTGCTGAGCCCCCTTGGCCCCCCTGTGGCCGCACTGCCTGGCACCAGCTTACGCTACACATCTGGGGCTGTTCTGTAGGCACAGCCTTCTGCAGCTATCGGGTGAGAAGAGTCTTTTCAGGACACCACAAGTAGGGGAGTGAGATAAGGAATTATTCAGTTTGCTAAGAGTGTTTTGGGCAAGAAAGTTTATGATAGAGTGAGGAGTATGAAAGTGTGATCTGTGGTAACGATAGAGAGTTTGTCTGCTCCTGCGCCTGTGTCCTACACTGACCCTAATCTTTTTTGACAAAGGGGCATATTTCCATGGCAGAAATTTAAAAATTCAGAGAGACAGAGGTATCTTTCTTTCCCACCTTTCCCACAGCTTACATTAACAACTGTTGTCGCCTTGTTCTGACTTGTACAAGACAAACAGCCCTATGGTCAGCCAATATCCCTTTCAGAACCCAGCCAGAGGACCCAGATCTGATTGACTGTCTTCCTTGTACTGCCAAAACCTCGCAGAGTGCCCCAGCCCCATTTAAGAAATATCAAGCTATGACCACGTTTATTCATCAGTAAGTGTAGGGGATCTATTTTTCCTTTCCTTGCTCTAACCCCGTGTTGAAACACACACACGCACATACGTTGTTGGCAAACTGAAAAACCTGCAGGCTACAGTGAGCATTTCATGTAATACCTTTATAGGATTAAATATTTGAACAGTTCCATTAATCTTGCAGTTAGCTACACTGAACTGCATTCCCCTCACCAGAGACAGCTGGAGGAACAAGTGCCCAACCACACTGTTTATTCTCCCTTCCCATTTTGGAGTCCTCCGTAATCTAATCTGGGGGACCTTTTACAGAGCCAACATTCTCCACTGGAGACCGCTCTGCCCTCAACATCCTTTGCAAATTGCTTACTGAAAGAGATTCCTTCTTATTACTTCCCTTCCTTTGCCTTCCAGCAGGCAAGCAAGCTACAAGCAGGCTGCAATCTGACTAACTGTGCAGAGCAGGAAAGCAGGAGAGGGAATGCAGGCAAACAGTCCAGGCAGATGGGATCCAGCTCCTCACCTACTCCTTCCAAATCACACGCGAATCAGTGCCTGCTCAGATCAGAGCTTTGGGGGGTTAGTCACAGGCTCTTTCTCCCAACTCATTTCTTATCCCAGCCTGCTTCTGCACAGCTTCCCTACTAGTGGGGGTGCAGTTGCACAGGTTCACCTGAGAGGTGCTGGGTGCTGCTCTGGTTTTCACTGGTTGAGGCTGTAGCTCAGATCCACTAAGCACATTTTGTCTTTCCCTGACTCCCCTCCAGTTCTTATTATCTATAGAACACAAAGCCCTGGGTGTGAGACCTGTTTATAGTTCCCCAGCCATGCTCTATTCTGTTGCAGTCCAAGGGCAGGGTATCTCTACTGAAGTGAATGATGTGTGAGTAGAACAAAGCTGACACAGGTGGGATGAGGAGAATCAGGCTTCAGGTTTGTGTGCAAAGTATAATCATCTAATAGTTTCTGCAGGCTGTGTAATGAACCTGCTCAATGTAAAATAATGCATTTTCTTGTGATTCCGGAACACCTCCTCATTAAAATTGTACATTTGCCTTTCTTTAAGAAGTGACATATGAGAATGTGCATATTGCATCATATTAAAAAGCAGAGAAAAATTGCAAGCACCATCTCACATTGCTAGGTACAGCAAACACTGTTGGCATCTCTAATATGAAAGTTTTTAATTTGATTGTTTATATTCCATTAGCATCTCTCATCTATCAAATCTGAAGTGCATAAATGTAGCATGGCATACAGTACTTTGCATTTGCAAGACAGTGCTGTGAGGTGCATAAGAAAATATTTCTCAAAGCTCTAAAAAGCCATTTTCGGCGTAATCTTGTATTTGAAAAGCTGAAAAAGAGACTGGAAGTGAATGGGCTGTACCAATATTATGAGAAACCATTCTAGAGTTGCATTTCAAGGACTCTCCACAAACATCCATCTGTTTACCTACTGACCAAACGATTGCCTTATCTAATGATCCATCTACTTTGTTACTGTAGAGCTCCCAAAAATATCACTGACGCTTGTTTAAGAGGCAAGGAAGAAAACAGTGCCCACAAACACATTTTTCTGGAGGAAAGTTACTTTTAGATGTTTCAGACTGTGATCAGCATATGATCAAACAACGGTGTCTTTTGTTGAATATAGTTTGTTGAATTTTCTAATCAATATTTTCAAACACTTAGAGGTTTTTAAAAATCTCTATTTGGATGTCTAAAATAGTTGAACCTGTAAAGAGAATGAATTTTTAGCTGCCAGATGTCTGAAAATCTGGCTCCTTTTAAAGGAGGGTACCAAAAGTCCTGCCGCCCTAAATCACTGCATATTTTGGAAAATGCTGGCTGCTGGTTTTGGAGAATGTTAATAGCCATTTGGGATGAGTGAAAAATTTTACATCTCCTTTCATTTGTGTGCGGAAGGCCATTGATTCAGACTCCCATTGCGGGTAATTGAGAGGATTACTCATAAGGTTAGTAGCACCCTGTTATGTATTTGATTCTATAGGTAATACAGGACACTCTACTGATTCATTTGAAACTGGTCAATAACATAAATACGAGTAGTGGCTGAGTGAAATTAAAAGAAGACAAAAACACCAACACAACTATTTGTCTTGGCAGGCCAGTGGGACTCTGCTGCAGAAAGCCACTCAGGCAAGGTCAGACTTTGAAAAAGGACAGATACCTTGTGACTACTTGAGCTGCACCAGATAAAGTAAAGCTAATCATGATTAAAGATAAAAGTTGAATCACGATTCAAGATAAAAACCCATTTCCACAGAGCTCCTAACCCTTTCTTCCTCTACTTTGTGTTCAGCAAGCATGACATCAGGACTTACCTGTCACTTGGACCATTCCCTGACAGCTACACAGTAGCTTCTCTTTGAAGAGAGATTTCATCTATGATGCTGTGAATAAGATGATGGTCTCCAACTCATATGCCCGTAGTAGTGAATTGAATTAACACCGGGATGGTAGATGCAGCATGGGGAGGGATCAGTCAATCACTGCTTGACTACTCCAAATCATTGCTCTGTAGTCTAACTTGATATGAAGAGTTATTGCCTCAAATCATCCCACGATTTCGTTCCTGGATCACAGAGGTGGTACCTGTGGAGGTGCTCACACTGTGGTGGGCTTACAGGAGCCAGGGCTGCTTGGTAACACTTCAGATGGTGAACAAAGTGGTCAAACTCAGTCTTGCTGCCTCCTGACACAGTGGGGAACCAGACTTCTCCCAGAGATATCGGGAATCTTGAAGCTCCTGGCATTGACCGGGAAACAGTAGCTGCTCTAAGAACTTGAGAAAATACCCAACTCTAAGTCAACATTTAGGGATGCTCCAGGAGATAAGTCTTTCCACAGTGTACTTCGTTGCTCTTCACAGCACAATGCTTCAGGGCTCCACCTGTATCCAAGTAGGTGTCTAGGGAAGGAGATACAGAAAAATCTCTGGTTCAAGTATTCATGAGATTTGGGGCCAGGTGAGGAGACTTGGATTTGCACTTGCATTTTATGCTTTCCCCTGTCTCTTTAATTTGGTTAAAACAGAACAGCACCCTGTATGAGAGAATCCCTATATGGATTTGAAGTAGGCAGTTGAGTCACAAACATGGATCCAAACGCAGTCTGAGCATCAGAGTGGGGATTTGTTCACAGCCTGAGCACCTTCTGTGTGTTCATCCCAGGCCACTGGAAATAAGCAAATAAGATGGACCAAAAAATCGTGCCAAGAGAAACTTAGTCATTGTGATTAGCAGAAATTTTACAAGAAACAATGGAAAATGACAACACACAAATCCCCAAAGGTGGTGTTTCAGACAGCACTACAGATGTGAACACAGATGCTTTGAGACCAGCTGGGAAGGACTGAAGTCAAACAAAATCGGTTGCATTGTTCTACTGTAGAGCCATCAGGTAGAGCTGAACACCTTGAACCATGAAACTTATAGCACTTTCCAGTAGTCATCACCAAACATCTACCTGTGTGAAGAGGCTGAATCCTCCACAACTGAAGTTTACACCTTCACATCAAATACACTCACAGATCCCCAAAGGAAGCTCCTTCTGAGCTAAGGATGAAAGGACAGCTGCCAAAAGCCAATTGTTCAAAGTAAACTCATTCATGGTTGCATTCATTTCAGAGTGGGATTTCAGCCTAATGTGCAGGGGTGAATTTGAAATCTGTTTTGGAGAATTATTAAATCCTTAGCTCACCATTTCTTCCTCACAAGATGGAAATCCTGATATTGTTTGCATGTGGAAAGAAGCACTGCCACATCCTCATCTACCCCAGACCTTCTTCCTTCCAGCCTCTATTCCCAGAGGTTTCACATGTGACATACAGCTATGGTCAACACCACAGTTGGTTTTGATAGCCTCAGCCTAATTGCATCTCTGTAATGTTTGTATTTAGTAAAATACTATCATCGTACATTGTGTGCCTGGTTGATATCTATTCTTCTGACTCAGCTTTCATGCAGTGTGCTCCCTTGTACTTGCTTCTTTTTCTGCAATATTGTGGCATAGATGGAGTCAGCTTCAGACAAGAGTCCTCTTGTGGAGAAGGCAGATCCTAGGCTTTTAGGTCATAATTTCCACTCTCCTTTGTGTGTTTCCTGTGGATTTCAGAGATAAAATGTCTCTGCCATTTCCTTCAGGATGTCCTCAAAAGGACAATGGAGACATCTACCTTCACCTGTCAAAATTCAATTTTTGGAAAATACAGTTTCCCTAATATAATGCACTTGGGTGCAGTTGGAATGTGGCAGGCTGGAAGTGGAGTCTTCACAATGCTCCTCTGTGAAGGGAAAAGACATTTCTGGAAGGAGACTGTTAGCAACTTCTAAGCCCAACTATGTCATACAAAACTTAGTGCCTCTGGTGTTTTTGCAGATGCCCTGCGACTCTCTCTCTGGGCCCAGAAACAGGCCAGCACCTTTAGGTCACAACTTTAAAGCGAGACATCCATCTGAGGCTGCAGAGCCAAATCACAGCTTCAAGTGTTGCAGCCCTGTGGTGCTCCCTGCTAGTCATATCCCATGAAGAGCAAAGCATGCAGCTTGGGGATAGCACTGGCCCATCTACTTCATGAGTGATGGTGGCAGGCAATGGGAGGCTCTGTTCCTCTTTTAGAGCACAGGAGCGTTCCCACCTACATGCTTTAGGCTCCTGCAGGCTGGTACTGGAGTTCCACACCCTTGCTGGTTGTTTCTCCTGGGAAAACCAACTACTATACTTCACCCAAAAAAGTAAAAGCAAGATGGCTCAAGACCAACAACGTGTGTGAAAAAGGAAACCAAATGCAAAAGGAAATCACACACAGTTTCAAAAGAAGTTAACTGAACTGGCCAAGAATCACAGCACCCGGTCTACCTGCTGCTGTGTTAAATACTCACAAACAGATCTGTGGACATTGTATGGCTGAAGATACAGAGTGATAATTATACGTGTGTACATATATGTGCATTATATACCTTTGAACTCACACATATATACACATTAATACACATAAACTGCATTTTTATAGAATTCTGCAGTGAAATAGGTGATCTTTCATTGAAACCATCACATGTGAGTTTTTCAGAGCAGAAAAAAAAAGAACAAAACCCTGCAACTTCACACTGCCTGAGAGTGGTTTCTAATTACAGTCGCTGTTACAGATCACTACTGCTGAGGGATGCAAAAGAGAAAAGCTGAAAGACGATGGCAGAGTTGCCAGCAGCTTTCAGAACAACCTGTGGACTGCTGATGGAGGGTGTGGAAAGCTTTAGCACCGTAAGCCGCAGAGCACAAGAGACAAACAGAAATAGGGAAAGGAGGAGAATGCACTGGCCTGTCATACAGTCATTGACAGAGCCCCAAAATGAAAACTTTTCAGCTACGTTTAGTCATTAACTAACAAAGAAGCAAATAACCTGAAATGTGAGCTGCTAGGCAGGCCTATGAATACTTATAAGAATTTCTGTGAAGGGAAGAAAATAAATAATCAGAAAAATATATTTGGTATTTATTCACACCATGAACCAGAACAGACTTGATCTCAACTACGCCAAAATAAATCTCAGTTTCAGTGTACACGGGGAGACATAGGACCAGAATCCAGATCACTGAGCTTTTTTTACCATTCTTTTTTGCTGGTTTTATGCTGCATTTACTCTGCAGAATTATTGCAGCACAGTGGAATGGAAAATGAGTCTTATTACATTAGCAATTTTACAGAAGAAAAGCTATTTGATATTAGCTAATACTTAAGTAAGAATTGTGACACAGACCAGTAATTCCATCCCAGAGACAGGCTGCAACTACTAAGAGTTGTTCCTTTCTGTTGTTTATTAACCTTTAACAAGCATTTATTTTCTAAAGAAGGCCTTCAAGAGTCGTCCCTTGAAGTCAAACTTATTACAAAAGCCATATAGTTTTCAATCTAAAACATCTCAACAGGGTTGAATAGAGATGGATACAACCTGTATGGAGGGAGGCACCCAGAGGAGCAACGGCTTCAGGCAGAATCTACCATTGGCCAGTATGTGACCTCTCAGGGTTAAAAAGGGAAAAGCAGGAGAAAAGGATATGCAGGTAGTGACAGAGCCCAGGATATAGCAGAGAGGACAGTGATCAATGATCTCAGCAACAGTCTGTTTATGGACAATCTCAGGATGAGAAGAATTTGTAGGACCTGGTAAGTAGAGCTTTAGTCTTTTCTTTCTACCATCCTTTACTGGGTAGGGTTAATCTTCCTTAATATCAGCAGTTTAAAAATTAATCTGAGATCATCATCTAGGCTTGTGTAGAGGTAACAAGACAGGATCAATGAATTTGCTTCATGAAGTGCTTTTTTCATCTCAGTCAGATTATTTAGGGAGTTGCTAACTTTTAAATGATCACAGTTAAAAGAGATGATTCCCACCCTTAACGGGTAGGACTTTTTGCTGAAGGAGTAGATGGGTTTCTCCAAAGGAACTTGAATTTTGAGGTTTTCTGCCTCAAATCTGATTAATCCGATCTTACCTTTCTCTTGTAGCTGCCATTTTCTTCCGTAACTACTGAGCTTTCTGTTTCCTCACTTAAATCATCAACATTTTCCATCATTGCCTCGCCAGTTTCTTCTAGATCTCCTGTAACAGCCATGATCATTTCCACATTTCCATAGTTCGCTTCCCCACGCAGATACTGACTTAGGGCTGTGCAAATCTACCCTTATCCTTGGAAAATTAAGTCCGGGTTTAGACTTGTATCCAGGAGAACCGAATCAGGTCTGCAGTTTGTTTTTGTTTTTGTTTTTTCTATATCACGTGATATTATTTTAGCCCATATGCACTCTCTTGATGTTTCTGCTTAGTATTTATATGGTACCACCTTTTGTCATTTTGGTTTTTTTTTTGTTTCCTCTCTGGCCGATAAGCTGGAGAAATGAAGGCTTTTTTAGCCTCACAAGAACATGCTTGGGTGATATGGAGGAGCTATCATTTATGAATGAGGAAATGAAGCATAGAAAAATTCAGTGACTTGATCAAGGTCACAGTAAGAAAGCTGTAGCAAAAAGTAGGTATTGAATTTGAGTGGCCTGAGCTCATACCTAAGATACAGGTCCATTCTTTCACATAAAGCAATGAACGTATCACCAGGCATTATTGATAAGCTAGCAGGTGTTTTTGGCGATGCTATCTATCAGAAAATCCTAGAGATTTCCCCCACAATTGACCCGAAGTGGCACCTTTTACATTTTCTGCTTTTTTTCCTTCCTTCATGAAAGAAACAAGGAACCAAATTTTTTAAATATGCCGTAAAATGTATGTGTGTTGCATCCCCTCATACTACTTCTCCTTTCAGGGGGAAGAGGCTTTTTTATTTCAGGGAACAGTAGCACTGGAGGGTGCTGGATGGGGAAGATGACCTTTTGACTTCTGCAGGCTGCCCTCTCAGTGCAAAAGAGGAACAGATATATACTCAAGCGTCTCACTGAAAGGAAAAGCAGACTGCATTACCAGCTTCTAGCAACTTACTTTCCACTACCATTTTAAAAATTATTATGTTTCTGTGCTCTTTTCTACTCCGTGTAGCTTGTCAAGGACTTTTCACATTACCTAGAAATAGCACATAATGCTATGTTTTCATAAAAATAAACTAAATAGCTTGCTGCTACTGGTTAAACACTGTCTGCTTAACTCCCTGGTATCCAGGTTTTTGCAGAAAGCAGCCTATATTGTCAAGAACCAGTGTGATATTGGAAATCTTTAGCACAATTGCTATAAAGCATGTTAGATATTTCAAGTGTTAAGGAGGAATTTCTCCTTTCTGAAATGGCCTTTGCTATATGTCTTTGAGGACTTCATTCAGACAAGGTGCAACTGAATCTGTCTGCCTGCTCTGGGTATGTTGGTGCAGTGGTTATTTAGTTGGATCTATGGGCTGAAATCTCTGCTGATGTCTTTCGCTGACACCAGCCAAATAAGTGTGCGTTACTTCAAACAGCATCAGAGCGTTCTCTGCACAGTGCGTAAGGACTCCCCTGGATATATTCTGCCAGGTCCTCGAGTTTTCTTGACACGTCCTCTACCTATAATACTTCTCTGAGGACAGCTTGTAACATATGGTCTTGAACTAGATACCTCCTGGAAAACCTGCCAGTCCCCAGCCAGCTCCCAGTGGAAACAGCAGCTCTTCTTAGCATTATAATGTTGTTGTTCTAACCATCTACAACATAACTCCTTTTTAACTATATCAGTGTTCATTTCTTTTTCACCCAGGAAGCACCCTAGATATTTCAGCAACTGATTAATTTTTGTCCTTCTGCAGCTGGATTGGAGAACATAAGGAAACACAATGAAATTTTTGCCATCTGGGTTCCTTGTATCTCATGTGTTAGGACATTTCTCATTATCTGTATTGACTCTGGGCTCATTCCAGTGATAGTAATGAAGACAATGTAAAGTGATAGGCCGACATATACAAGAAAATTAGTATCAGCAACTTCTACTACACTGAGGGTCATAGATGTAAAATGGCACATATTTGTGCCAATGTTGTGTTTCTGTTCAGGGTTCAGGGCAAAACCCCACAGAGCACAATTCCTGTGGGCCCCCTCTCCCCATCCCCCTTCCCTCTCAACGGAATGAGGAAGGAAGCGCCTCACACCAAATTGGAAGTTAAGACTATGAACAAAATTTAATAGGTAACAGATAAATAGGGAGAAGGAAATATTAAGGGAAGGGGGATATACAAAAATATACAAAAGCAGTCCTGGGATGGCGATGGATTGTGCAGAGCACGTCGAGCCGGGCCTAGCCGAGCTAGATTACGCTCCCACAGCAGCACAGGCTGAGGGAGAGAGAAAGGAAGGCCGAAAGCCCCACTTCCTGTCCTCTTAGAGTGTGGCAGGGAAGAGGAGGGAATACTAAGTGTTCGTGTGGCCCCCCCATTTGTTAACTCTTAAACCACAAAATTCCACCCCTTACTCCATACCATTTCCTGCCACACTAACTCATCACTTTAGGAATTGTCTTATTAATAGAGTCCAGGATGCAGGTTGTCTTTCATCCTGGCA